>JARYGA010019040.1:0-180000 GCA_030545235.1 Helianthus tuberosus
GGGCACCCCGTAGCCCCGTTCACCACCTCAACGGCCCGCTCGGATGCTACGCCAATGATACATCGACCGGTAAATAAAATAAACCAAACAACGAAAAAAAAGGGGTTGCAACACGAGGACTTCCCAGGGGGTCACCCATCCTAGTACTACTCTCGCCCAAGCACGCTTAACTGCGGAGTTCTGATGGGATCCGGTGCATTAGTGCTGGTATGATCGCAACCGAAAGAATACCACCTCCTTATTCCTTTATACCTTTCCACGCCTTGATCCATGCCCACCTATGCTCTCATGTGTGGCCTTCGTTACGCGTCTCGGGCCCGCCGTGCGCGCGCGCGCGCCTTCGTCATAGCCTTCCTTTGACAGAAGCGGCCGCTCCCGTCAATAAGCTCTCACGCTTTCCAATAAACTAAGGACACGTCATGGCCCAACGCCTACGAGCGGGCCCGTCTCCCCATATCCGGCTCCCGCGCGGACGAGCCTTCGGCACGGTAAACCGCGTTAATCGAAAGCGCCCCCCCCGGGCACCCCGTAGCCCCGTTCACCACATCAACGGCCGCTCGGATGCTACGCCAATGATACATCGACCGGTAAATAAAATAAACCAAACAACGAAAAAAAAGGGGTTGCAACACGAGGACTTCCCAGGGGGTCACCCATCCTAGTACTACTCTCGCCCAAGCACGCTTAACTGCGGAGTTCTGATGGGATCCGGTGCATTAGTGCTGGTATGATCGCAACCGAAAGAATACCACCTCCTTATTCCTTTATACCTTTCCACGCCTTGATCCGTGCCCACCTATGCTCTCATGTGTGGCCTTCGTTACGCGTCTCGGGCCCGCCGTGCGCGCGCGCGCGCCTTCGTCATAGCCTTCCTTTGACAGAAGCGGCCGCTCCCGTCAATAAGCTCTCACGCTTTCCAATAAACTAAGGACAGGTCAGGCCAACGCCTACGAGCGGGCCCGTCTCCCCATATCCGGCTCCCGCGCGGACGAGCCTTCGGCACGGTAAACCGCGTTTAATCGAAAGCGCCCCCCCGGGCACCCCGTAGCCCCGTTCACCACCTCAACGGCCGCTCGGATGCTACGCCAATGATACATCGACCGGTAAATAAAATAAACCAAACAACGAAAAAAAAAAGGGTTGCAACACGAGGACTTCCCAGGGGGTCACCCATCCTAGTACTACTCTCGCCCAAGCACGCTTAACTGCGGAGTTCTGATGGGATCCGGTGCATTAGTGCTGGTATGATCGCAACCGAAAGAATACCACCTCCTTATTCCTTTATACCTTTCCACGCCTTGATCCATGCCCACCTATGCTCTCATGTGTGGCCTTCGTTACGCGTCTCGGGCCCGCCGTGCGCGCGCGCGCGCCTTCGTCATAGCCTTCCTTTGACAGAAGCGGCCGCTCCCGTCAATAAGCTCTCACGCTTTCCAATAAACTAAGGACACGTCAGGCCAACGCCTACGAGCGGGCCCGTCTCCCCATATCCGGCTCCCGCGCGGACGAGCCTTCGGCACGGTAAACCGCGTTTAATCGAAAGCGCCCCCCCGGGCACCCCGTAGCCCCGTTCACCACATCAACGGCCGCTCGGATGCTACGCCAATGATACATCGACCGGTAAATAAAATAAACCAAACAACGAAAAAAAAAGGGGTTGCAACACGAGGACTTCCCAGGGGGTCACCCATCCTAGTACTACTCTCGCCCAAGCACGCTTAACTGCGGAGTTCTGATGGGATCCGGTGCATTAGTGCTGGTATGATCGCAACCGAAAGAATACCACCTCCTTATTCCTTTATACCTTTCCACGCCTTGATCCATGCCCACCTATGCTCTCATGTGTGGCCTTCGTTACGCGTCTCGGGCCCGCCGTGCGCGCGCGCGCGCCTTCGTCATAGCCTTCCTTTGACAGAAGCGGCCGCTCCCGTCAATAAGCTCTCACGCTTTCCAATAAACTAAGGACACGTCAGGCCAACGCCTACGAGCGGGCCCGTCTCCCCATATCCGGCTCCCGCGCGGACGAGCCTTCGGCACGGTAAACCGCGTTTAATCGAAAGCGCCCCTCCGGGCACCCCGTAGCCCCGTTCACCACATCAACGGCCGCTCGGATGCTACGCCAATGATACATCGACCGGTAAATAAAATAAACCAAACAACGAAAAAAAAGGGGTTGCAACACGAGGACTTCCCAGGGGGTCACCCATCCTAGTACTACTCTCGCCCAAGCACGCTTAACTGCGGAGTTCTGATGGGATCCGGTGCATTAGTGCTGGTATGATCGCAACCGAAAGAATACCACCTCCTTATTCCTTTATACCTTTCCACGCCTTGATCCATGCCCACCTATGCTCTCATGTGTGGCCTTCGTTACGCGTCTCGGGCCCGCCGTGCGCGCGCGCGCGCCTTCGTCATAGCCTTCCTTTGACAGAAGCTGCCGCTCCCGTCAATAAGCTCTCACGCTTTCCAATAAACTAAGGACACGTCAGGCCAACGCCTACGAGCGGGCCCGTCTCCCCATATCCGGCTCCCGCGCGGACGAGCCTTCGGCACGGTAAACCGCGTTTAATCGAAAGCGCCCCCCCGGGCACCCCGTAGCCCCGTTCACCACATCAACGGCCGCTCGGATGCTACGCCAATGATACATCGACCGGTAAATAAAATAAACCAAACAACGAAAAAAAAGGGGTTGCAACACGAGGACTTCCCAGGGGGTCACCCATCCTAGTACTACTCTCGCCCAAGCACGCTTAACTGCGGAGTTCTGATGGGATCCGGTGCATTAGTGCTGGTATGATCGCAACCGAAAGAATACCACCTCCTTATTCCTTTATACCTTTCCACGCCTTGATCCATGCCCACCTATGCTCTCATGTGTGGCCTTCGTTACGCGTCTCGGGCCCGCCGTGCGCGCGCGCGCGCCTTCGTCATAGCCTTCCTTTGACAGAAGCGGCCGCTCCCGTCAATAAGCTCTCACGCTTTCCAATAAACTAAGGACACGTCAGGCCAACGCCTACGAGCGGGCCCGTCTCCCCATATCCGGCTCCCGCGCGGACGAGCCTTCGGCACGGTAAACCGCGTTTAATCGAAAGCGCCCCCCCGGGCACCCCGTAGCCCCGTTCACCACATCAACGGCCGCTCGGATGCTACGCCAATGATACATCGACCGGTAAATAAAATAAACCAAACAACGAAAAAAAAGGGGTTGCAACACGAGGACTTCCCAGGGGGTCACCCATCCTAGTACTACTCTCGCCCAAGCACGCTTAACTGCGGAGTTCTGATGGGATCCGGTGCATTAGTGCTGGTATGATCGCAACCGAAAGAATACCACCTCCTTATTCCTTTATACCTTTCCACGCCTTGATCCATGCCCACCTATGCTCTCATGTGTGGCCTTCGTTACGCGTCTCGGGCCCGCCGTGCGCGCGCGCGCGCCTTCGTCATAGCCTTCCTTTGAAAGAAGCGGCCGCTCCCGTCAATAAGCTCTCACGCTTTCCAATAAACTAAGGACACGTCAGGCCAACGCCTACGAGCGGGCCCGTCTCCCCATATCCGGCTCCCGCGCGGACGAGCCTTCGGCACGGTAAACCGCGTTTAATCGAAAGCGCCCCCCCGGGCACCCCGTAGCCCCGTTCACCACCTCAACGGCCGCTCGGATGCTACGCCAATGATACATCGACCGGTAAATAAAATAAACCAAACAACGAAAAAAAAGGGGTTGCAACACGAGGACTTCCCAGGGGGTCACCCATCCTAGTACTACTCTCGCCCAAGCACGCTTAACTGCGGAGTTCTGATGGGATCCGGTGCATTAGTGCTGGTATGATCGCAACCGAAAGAATACCACCTCCTTATTCCTTTATACCTTTCCACGCCTTGATCCATGCCCACCTATGCTCTCATGTGTGGCCTTCGTTACGCGTCTCGGGCCCGCCGTGCGCGCGCGCGCGCCTTCGTCATAGCCTTCCTTTGACAGAAGCGGCCGCTCCCGTCAATAAGCTCTCACGCTTTCCAATAAACTAAGGACACGTCAGGCCAACGCCTACGAGCGGGCCCGTCTCCCCATATCCGGCTCCCGCGCGGACGAGCCTTCGGCACGGTAAACCGAGTTTAATCGAAAGCGCCCCCCCGGGCACCCCGTAGCCCCGTTCACCACATCAACGGCCGCTCGGATGCTACGCCAATGATACATCGACCGGTAAATAAAATAAACCAAACAACGAAAAAAAAGGGGTTGCAACACGAGGACTTCCCAGGGGGTCACCCATCCTAGTACTACTCTCGCCCAAGCACGCTTAACTGCGGAGTTCTGATGGGATCCGGTGCATTAGTGCTGGTATGATCGCAACCGAAAGAATACCACCTCCTTATTCCTTTATACCTTTCCACGCCTTGATCCGTGCCCACCTATGCTCTCATGTGTGGCCTTCGTTACGCGTCTCGGGCCCGCCGTGCGCGCGCGCGCGCCTTCGTCATAGCCTTCCTTTGACAGAAGCGGCCGCTCCCGTCAATAAGCTCTCACGCTTTCCAATAAACTAAGGACACGTCAGGCCAACGCCTACGAGCGGGCTCGTCTCCCCATATCCGGCTCCCGCGCGGACGAGCCTTCGGCACGGTAAACCGCGTTTAATCGAAAGCGCCCCCCCGGGCACCCCGTAGCCCCGTTCACCACCTCAACGGCCGCTCGGATGCTACGCCAATGATACATCGACCGGTAAATAAAATAAACCAAACAACGAAAAAAAAGGGGTTGCAACACGAGGACTTCCCAGGGGGTCACCCATCCTAGTACTACTCTCGCCCAAGCACGCTTAACTGCGGAGTTCTGATGGGATCCGGTGCATTAGTGCTGGTATGATCGCAACCGAAAGAATACCACCTCCTTATTCGTTTATACCTTTCCACGCCTTCATCCATGCCCACCTATGCTCTCATGTGTGGCCTTCGTTACGCGTCTCGGGCCCGCCGTGCGCGCGCGCGCGCCTTCGTCATAGCCTTCCTTTGACAGAAGCGGCCGCTCCCGTCAATAAGCTCTCACGCTTTCCAATAAACTAAGGACACGTCAGGCCAACGCCTACGAGCGGGCCCGTCTCCCCATATCCGGCTCCCGCGCGGACGAGCCTTCGGCACGGTAAACCGCGTTTAATCGAAAGCGCCCCCCCGGGCACCCCGTAGCCCCGTTCACCACATCAACGGCCGCTCGGATGCTTCGCCAATGATACATCGACCGGTAAATAAAATAAACCAAACAACGAAAAAAAAGGGGTTGCAACACGAGGACTTCCCAGGGGGTCACCCATCCTAGTACTACTCTCGCCCAAGCACGCTTAACTGCGGAGTTCTGATGGGATCCGGTGCATTAGTGCTGGTATGATCGCAACCGAAAGAATACCACCTCCTTATTCCTTTATACCTTTCCACGCCTTGATCCATGCCCACCTATGCTCTCATGTGTGGCCTTCGTTACGCGTCTCGGGCCCGCCGTGCGCGCGCGCGCGCCTTCGTCATAGCCTTCCTTTGACAGAAGCGGCCGCTCCCGTCAATAAGCTCTCACGCTTTCCAATAAACTAAGGACACGTCAGGCCAACGCCTACGAGCGGGCCCGTCTCCCCATATCCGGCTCCCGCGCGGACGAGCCTTCGGCACGGTAAACCGCGTTTAATCGAAAGCGCCCCCCCGGGCACCCCGTAGCCCCGTTCACCACATCAACGGCCGCTCGGATGCTACGCCAATGATACATCGACCGGTAAATAAAATAAACCAAACAACGAAAAAAAAGGGGTTGCAACACGAGGACTTCCCAGGGGGTCACCCATCCTAGTACTACTCTCGCCCAAGCACGCTTAACTGCGGAGTTCTGATGGGATCCGGTGCATTAGTGCTGGTATGATCGCAACCGAAAGAATACCACCTCCTTATTCCTTTATACCTTTCCACGCCTTGATCCATGCCCACCTATGCTCTCATGTGTGGCCTTCGTTACGCGTCTCGGGCCCGCCGTGCGCGCGCGCGCGCCTTCGTCATAGCCTTCCTTTGACAGAAGCGGCCGCTCCCGTCAATAAGCTCTCACGCTTTCCAATAAACTAAGGACACGTCAGGCCAACGCCTACGAGCGGGCCCGTCTCCCCATATCCGGCTCCCGCGCGGACGAGCCTTCGGCACGGTAAACCGCGTTTAATCGAAAGCGCCCCCCCGGGCACCCCGTAGCCCCGTTCACCACATCAACGGCCGCTCGGATGCTACGCCAATGATACATCGACCGGTAAATAAAATAAACCAAACAACGAAAAAAAAGGGGTTGCAACACGAGGATTTCCCAGGGGGTCACCCATCCTAGTACTACTCTCGCCCAAGCACGCTTAACTGCGGAGTTCTGATGGGATCCGGTGCATTAGTGCTGGTATGATCGCAACCGAAAGAATACCACCTCCTTATTCCTTTATACCTTTCCACGCCTTGATCCATGCCCACCTATGCTCTCATGTGTGGCCTTCGTTACGCGTCTCGGGCCCGCCGTGCGCGCGCGCGCGCCTTCGTCATAGCCTTCCTTTGACAGAAGCGGCCGCTCCCGTCAATAAGCTCTCACGCTTTCCAATAAACTAAGGACACGTCAGGCCAACGCCTACGAGCGGGCCCGTCTCCCCATATCCGGCTCCCGCGCGGACGAGCCTTCGGCACGGTAAACCGTGTTTAATCGAAAGCGCCCCCCCGGGCACCCCGTAGCCCCGTTCACCACATCAACGGCCGCTCGGATGCTATGCCAATGATACATCGACCGGTAAATAAAATAAACCAAACAACGAAAAAAAAGGGGTTGCAACACGAGGACTTCCCAGGGGGTCACCCATCCTAGTACTACTCTCGCCCAAGCACGCTTAACTGCGGAGTTCTGATGGGATCCGGTGCATTAGTGCTGGTATGATCGCAACCGAAAGAATACCACCTCCTTATTCCTTTATACCTTTCCACGCCTTGATCCATGCCCACCTATGCTCTCATGTGTGGCCTTCGTTACGCGTCTCGGGCCCGCCGTGCGCGCGCGCGCGCCTTCGTCATAGCCTTCCTTTGACAGAAGCGGCCGCTCCCGTCAATAAGCTCTCACGCTTTCCAATAAACTAAGGACACGTCAGGCCAACGCCTACGAGCGGGCCCGTCTCCCCATATCCGGCTCCCGCGCGGACGAGCCTTCGGCACGGTAAACCGCGTTTAATCGAAAGCGCCCCCCCGGGCACCCCGTAGCCCCGTTCACCATATCAACGGCCGCTCGGATGCTACGCCAATGATACATCGACCGGTAAATAAAATAAACCAAACAACGAAAAAAAAGGGGTTGCAACACGAGGACTTCCCAGGGGGTCACCCATCCTAGTACTACTCTCGCCCAAGCACGCTTAACTGCGGAGTTCTGATGGGATCCGGTGCATTAGTGCTGGTATGATCGCAACCGAAAGAATACCACCTCCTTATTCCTTTATACCTTTCCACGCCTTGATCCATGCCCACCTATGCTCTCATGTGTGGCCTTCGTTACGCGTCTCGGGCCCGCCGTGCGCGCGCGCGCGCCTTCGTCATAGCCTTCCTTTGACAGAAGCGGCCGCTCCCGTCAATAAGCTCTCACGCTTTCCAATAAACTAAGGACACGTCAGGCCAACGCCTACGAGCGGGCCCGTCTCCCCATATCCGGCTCCCGCGCGGACGAGCCTTCGGCACGGTAAACCGCGTTTAATCGAAAGCGCCCCCCCGGGCACCCCGTAGCCCCGTTCACCACATCAACGGCCGCTCGGATGCTACGCCAATGATACATCGACCGGTAAATAAAATAAACCAAACAACGAAAAAAAAGGGGTTGCAACACGAGGACTTCCCAGGGGGTCACCCATCCTAGTACTACTCTCACCCAAGCACGCTTAACTGCGGAGTTCTGATGGGATCCGGTGCATTAGTGCTGGTATGATCGCAACCGAAAGAATACCACCTCCTTATTCCTTTATACCTTTCCACGCCTTGATCCATGCCCACCTATGCTCTCATGTGTGGCCTTCGTTACGCGTCTCGGGCCCGCCGTGCGCGCGCGCGCGCCTTCGTCATAGCCTTCCTTTGACAGAAGCGGCCGCTCCCGTCAATAAGCTCTCACGCTTTCCAATAAACTAAGGACACGTCAGGCCAACGCCTACGAGCGGGCCCGTCTCCCCATATCCGGCTCCCGCGCGGACGAGCCTTCGGCACGGTAAACCGCGTTTAATCGAAAGCGCCCCCCCGGGCACCCCGTAGCCCCGTTCACCACATCAACGGCCGCTCGGATGCTACGCCAATGATACATCGACCGGTAAATAAAATAAACCAAACAACGAAAAAAAAGGGGTTGCAACACGAGGACTTCCCAGGGGGTCACCCATCCTAGTACTACTCTCGCCCAAGCACGCTTAACTGCGGAGTTCTGATTGGATCCGGTGCATTAGTGCTGGTATGATCGCAACCGAAAGAATACCACATCCTTATTCCTTTATACCTTTCCACGCCTTGATCCATGCCCACCTATGCTCTCATGTGTGGCCTTCGTTACGCGTCTCGGGCCCGCCGTGCGCGCGCGCGCGCCTTCGTCATAGCCTTCCTTTGACGGAAGCGGCCGCTCCCGTCAATAAGCTCTCACACTTTCCAATAAACTAAGGACACGTCAGGCCAACGCCTACGAGCGGGCCCGTCTCCCCATATCCGGCTCCCGCGCGGACGAGCCTTCGGCACGGTAAACCGCGTTTAATCGAAAGCGCCCCTCCGGGCACCCCGTAGCCCCGTTCACCACATCAACGGCCGCTCGGATGCTACGCCAATGATACATCGACCGGTAAATAAAATAAACCAAACAACGAAAAAAAAGGGGTTGCAACACGAGGACTTCCCAGGAGGTCACCCATCCTAGTAGTACTCTCGCCCAAGCACGCTTAACTGCGGAGTTCTGATGGGATCCGGTGCATTAGTGCTGGTATGATCGCAACCGAAAGAATACCACCTCCTTATTCCTTTATACCTTTCCACGCCTTGATCCATGCCCACCTATGCTCTCATGTGTGGCCTTCGTTACGCGTCTCGGGCCCGCCGTGCGCGCGCGCGCGCCTTCGTCATAGCCTTCCTTTGACAGAAGCGGCCGCTCCCGTCAATAAGCTCTCACGCTTTCCAATAAACTAAGGACACGTCAGGCCAACGCCTACGAGCGGGCCCGTCTCCCCATATCCGGCTCCCGCGCGGACGAGCCTTCGGCACGGTAAACCGCGTTTAATCGAAAGCGCCCCCCCGGGCACCCCGTAGCCCCGTTCACCACATCAACGGCCGCTCGGATGCTACGCCAATGATACATCGACAGGTAAATAAAATAAACCAAACAACGAAAAAAAAGGGGTTGCAACACGAGGACTTCCCAGGGGGTCACCCATCCTAGTACTACTCTCGCCCAAGCACGCTTAACTGCGGAGTTCTGATGGGATCCGGTGCATTAGTGCTGGTATGATCGCAACCGAAAGAATACCACCTCCTTATTCCTTTATACCTTTCCACGCCTTGATCCATGCCCACCTATGCTCTCATGTGTGGCCTTCGTTACGCGTCTCGGGCCCGCCGTGCGCGCGCGCGCGCATTCGTCATAGCCTTCCTTTGACAGAAGCGGCCGCTCCCGTCAATAAGCTCTCACGCTTTCCAATAAACTAAGGACACGTCAGGCCAACGCCTACGAGCGGGCCCGTCTCCCCATATCCGGCTCCCGCGCGGACGAGCCTTCGGCACGGTAAACCGCGTTTAATCGAAAGCGCCCCCCCGGGCACCCCGTAGCCCCGTTCACCACATCAACGGCCGCTCGGATGCTACGCCAATGATACATCGACCGGTAAATAAAATAAACCAAACAACGAAAAAAAAGGGGTTGCAACACGAGGACTTCCCAGGGGGTCACCCATCCTAGTACTACTCTCGCCCAAGCACGCTTAACTGCGGAGTTCTGATGGGATCCGGTGCATTAGTGCTGGTATGATCGCAACCGAAAGAATACCACCTCCTTATTCCTTTATACCTTTCCACGCCTTGATCCATGCCCACCTATGCTCTCATGTGTGGCCTTCGTTACGCGTCTCGGGCCCGCCGTGCGCGCGCGCGCGCCTTCGTCATAGCCTTCCTTTGACAGAAGCGGCCGCTCCCGTCAATAAGCTCTCACGCTTTCCAATAAACTAAGGACACGTCAGGCCAACGCCTACGAGCGGGCCCGTCTCCCCATATCCGGCTCCCGCGCGGACGAGCCTTCGGCACGGTAAACCGCGTTTAATCGAAAGCGCCCCCCCGGGCACCCCGTAGCCCCGTTCACCACATCAACGGCCGCTCGGATGCTACGCCAATGATACATCGACCGGTAAATAAAATAAACCAAACAACGAAAAAAAAGGGGTTGCAACACGAGGACTTCCCAGGGGGTCACCCATCCTAGTACTACTCTCGCCCAAGCACGCTTAACTGCGGAGTTCTGATGGGATCCGGTGCATTAGTGCTGGTATGATCGCAACCGAAAGAATACCACCTCATTATTCCTTTATACCTTTCCACGCCTTGATCCATGCCCACCTATGCTCTCATGTGTGGCCTTCGTTACGCGTCTCGGGCCCGCCGTGCGCGCGCGCGCGCCTTCGTCATAGCCTTCCTTTGACAGAAGCGGCCGCTCCCGTCAATAAGCTCTCACGCTTTCCAATAAACTAAGGACACGTCAGGCCAACGCCTACGAGCGGGCCCGTCTCCCCATATCCGGCTCCCGCGCGGACGAGCCTTCGGCACGGTAAACCGCGTTTAATCGAAAGCGCCCCCCCCGGGCACCCCGTAGCCCCGTTCACCACATCAACGGCCGCTCGGATGCTACGCCAATGATACATCGACCGGTAAATAAAATAAACCAAACAACGAAAAAAAAGGGGTTGCAACACGAGGACTTCCCAGGGGGTCACCCATCCTAGTACTACTCTCGCCCAAGCACGCTTAACTGCGGAGTTCTGATGGGATCCGGTGCATTAGTGCTGGTATGATCGCAACCGAAAGAATACCACCTCCTTATTCCTTTATACCTTTCCACGCCTTGATCCATGCCCACCTATGCTCTCATGTGTGGCCTTCGTTACGCGTCTCGGGCCCGCCGTGCGCGCGCGCGCGCCTTCGTCATAGCCTTCCTTTGACAGAAGCGGCCGCTCCCGTCAATAAGCTCTCACGCTTTCCAATAAACTAAGGACACGTCAGGCCAACGCCTACGAGCGGGCCCGTCTCCCCATATCCGGCTCCCGCGCGGACGAGCCTTCGGCACGGTAAACCGCGTTTAATCGAAAGCGCCCCCCCGGGCACCCCGTAGCCCCGTTCACCACATCAACGGCCGCTCGGATGCTACGCCAATGATACATCGACCGGTAAATAAAATAAACCAAACAACGAAAAAAAAGGGGTTGCAACACGAGGACTTCCCAGGGGGTCACCCATCCTAGTACTACTCTCGCCCAAGCACGCTTAACTGCGGAGTTCTGATTGGATCCGGTGCATTAGTGCTGGTATGATCGCAACCGAAAGAATACCACATCCTTATTCCTTTATACCTTTCCACGCCTTGATCCATGCCCACCTATGCTCTCATGTGTGGCCTTCGTTACGCGTCTCGGGCCCGCCGTGCGCGCGCGCGCGCCTTCGTCATAGCCTTCCTTTGACGGAAGCGGCCGCTCCCGTCAATAAGCTCTCACGCTTTCCAATAAACTAAGGACACGTCAGGCCAACGCCTACGAGCGGGCCCGTCTCCCCATATCCGGCTCCCGCGCGGACGAGCCTTCGGCACGGTAAACCGCGTTTAATCGAAAGCGCCCCTCCGGGCACCCCGTAGCCCCGTTCACCACATCAACGGCCGCTCGGATGCTACGCCAATGATACATCGACCGGTAAATAAAATAAACCAAACAACGAAAAAAAAGGGGTTGCAACACGAGGACTTCCCAGGGGGTCACCCATCCTAGTAGTACTCTCGCCCAAGCACGCTTAACTGCGGAGTTCTGATGGGATCCGGTGCATTAGTGCTGGTATGATCGCAACCGAAAGAATACCACCTCCTTATTCCTTTATACCTTTCCACGCCTTGATCCATGCCCACCTATGCTCTCATGTGTGGCCTTCGTTACGCGTCTCGGGCCCGCCGTGCGCGCGCGCGCGCCTTCGTCATAGCCTTCCTTTGACAGAAGCGGCCGCTCCCGTCAATAAGCTCTCACGCTTTCCAATAAACTAAGGACACGTCAGGCCAACGCCTACGAGCGGGCCCGTCTCCCCATATCCGGCTCCCGCGCGGACGAGCCTTCGGCACGGTAAACCGCGTTTAATCGAAAGCGCCCCCCCGGGCACCCCGTAGCCCCGTTCACCACCTCAACGGCCGCTCGGATGCTACGCCAATGATACATCGACAGGTAAATAAAATAAACCAAACAACGAAAAAAAAGGGGTTGCAACACGAGGACTTCCCAGGGGGTCACCCATCCTAGTACTACTCTCGCCCAAGCACGCTTAACTGCGGAGTTCTGATGGGATCCGGTGCATTAGTGCTGGTATGATCGCAACCGAAAGAATACCACCTCCTTATTCCTTTATACCTTTCCACGCCATGATCCATGCCCACCTATGCTCTCATGTGTGGCCTTCGTTACGCGTCTCGGGCCCGCCGTGCGCGCGCGCGCGCATTCGTCATAGCCTTCCTTTGACAGAAGCGGCCGCTCCCGTCAATAAGCTCTCACGCTTTCCAATAAACTAAGGACACGTCAGGCCAACGCCTACGAGCGGGCCCGTCTCCCCATATCCGGCTCCCGCGCGGACGAGCCTTCGGCACGGTAAACCGCGTTTAATCGAAAGCGCCCCCCCGGGCACCCCGTAGCCCCGTTCACCACATCAACGGCCGCTCGGATGCTACGCCAATGATACATCGACCGGTAAATAAAATAAACCAAACAACGAAAAAAAAGGGGTTGCAACACGAGGACTTCCCAGGGGGTCACCCATCCTAGTACTACTCTCGCCCAAGCACGCTTAACTGCGGAGTTCTGATGGGATCCGGTGCATTAGTGCTGGTATGATCGCAACCGAAAGAATACCACCTCCTTATTCCTTTATACCTTTCCACGCCTTGATCCATGCCCACCTATGCTCTCATGTGTGGCCTTCGTTACGCGTCTCGGGCCCGCCGGGCGCGCGCGCGCGCCTTCGTCATAGCCTTCCTTTGACAGAAGCGGCCGCTCCCGTCAATAAGCTCTCACGCTTTCCAATAAACTAAGGACACGTCAGGCCAACGCCTACGAGCGGGCCCGTCTCCCCATATCCGGCTCCCGCGCGGACGAGCCTTCGGCACGGTAAACCGCGTTTAATCGAAAGCGCCCCCCCGGGCACCCCGTAGCCCCGTTCACCACATCAACGGCCGCTCGGATGCTACGCCAATGATACATCGACCGGTAAATAAAATAAACCAAACAACGAAAAAAAAGGGGTTGCAACACGAGGACTTCCCAGGGGGTCACCCATCCTAGTACTACTCTCGCCCAAGCACGCTTAACTGCGGAGTTCTGATGGGATCCGGTGCATTAGTGCTGGTATGATCGCAACCGAAAGAATACCACCTCCTTATTCCTTTATACCTTTCCACGCCTTGATCCATGCCCACCTATGCTCTCATGTGTGGCCTTCGTTACGCGTCTCGGGCCCGCCGTGCGCGCGCGCGCGCCTTCGTCATAGCCTTCCTTTGACAGAAGCGGCCGCTCCCGTCAATAAGCTCTCACGCTTTCCAATAAACTAAGGACACGTCAGGCCAACGCCTACGAGCGGGCCCGTCTCCCCATATCCGGCTCCCGCGCGGACGAGCCTTCGGCACGGTAAACCGCGTTTAATCGAAAGCGCCCCCCCGGGCACCCCGTAGCCCCGTTCACCACATCAACGGCCGCTCGGATGCTACGCCAATGATACATCGACCGGTAAATAAAATAAACCAAACAACGAAAAAAAAGGGGTTGCAACACGAGGACTTCCCAGGGGGTCACCCATCCTAGTACTACTCTCGCCCAAGCACGCTTAACTGCGGAGTTCTGATGGGATCCGGTGCATTAGTGCTGGTATGATCGCAACCGAAAGAATACCACCTCCTTATTCCTTTATACCTTTCCACGCCTTGATCCATGCCCACCTATGCTCTCATGTGTGGCCTTCGTTACGCGTCTCGGGCCCGCCGTGCGCGCGCGCGCGCCTTCGTCATAGCCTTCCTTTGACAGAAGCGGCCGCTCCCGTCAATAAGCTCTCACGCTTTCCAATAAACTAAGGACACGTCAGGCCAACGCCTACGAGCGGGCCCGTCTCCCCATATCCGGCTCCCGCGCGGACGAGCCTTCGGCACGGTAAACCGCGTTTAATCGAAAGGGCCCCCCCGGGCACCCCGTAGCCCCGTTCACCACATCAACGGCCGCTCGGATGCTACGCCAATGATACATCGACCGGTAAATAAAATAAACCAAACAACGAAAAAAAAGGGGTTGCAACACGAGGACTTCCCAGGGGGTCACCCATCCTAGTACTACTCTCGCCCAAGCACGCTTAACTGCGGAGTTCTGATGGGATCCGGTGCATTAGTGCTGGTATGATCGCAACCGAAAGAATACCACCTCCTTATTCCTTTATACCTTTCCACGCCTTGATCCATGCCCACCTATGCTCTCATGTGTGGCCTTCGTTACGCGTCTCGGGCCCGCCGTGCGCGCGCGCGCGCGCCTTCGTCATAGCCTTCCTTTGACAGAAGCGGCCGCTCCCGTCAATAAGCTCTCACGCTTTCCAATAAACTAAGGACACGTCAGGCCAACGCCTACGAGCGGGCCCGTCTCCCCATATCCGGCTCCCGCGTGGACGAGCCTTCGGCACGGTAAACCGCGTTTAATCGAAAGCGCCCCCCCGGGCACCCCGTAGCCCCGTTCACCGCATCAACGGCCGCTCGGATGCTACGCCAATGATACATCGACCGGTAAATAAAATAAACCAAACAACGAAAAAAAAGGGGTTGCAACACGAGGACTTCCCAGGGGGTCACCCATCCTAGTACTACTCTCGCCCAAGCACGCTTAACTGCGGAGTTCTGATGGGATCCGGTGCATTAGTGCTGGTATGATCGCAACCGAAAGAATACCACCTCCTTATTCCTTTATACCTTTCCACGCCTTGATCCATGCCCACCTATGCTCTCATGTGTGGCCTTCGTTACGCGTCTCGGGCCCGCCGTGCGCGCGCGCGCGCCTTCGTCATAGCCTTCCTTTGACAGAAGCGGCCGCTCCCGTCAATAAGCTCTCACGCTTTCCAATAAACTAAGGACACGTCAGGCCAACGCCTACGAGCGGGCCCGTCTCCACATATCCGGCTCCCGCGCGGACGAGCCTTCGGCACGGTAAACCGCGTTTAATCGAAAGCGCCCCCCCGGGCACCCCGTAGCCCCGTTCACCACATCAACGGCCGCTCGGATGCTACGCCAATGATACATCGACCGGTAAATAAAATAAACCAAACAACGAAAAAAAAGGGGTTGCAACACGAGGACTTCCCAGGGGGTCACCCATCCTAGTACTACTCTCGCCCAAGCACGCTTAACTGCGGAGTTCTGATGGGATCCGGTGCATTAGTGCTGGTATGATCGCAACCGAAAGAATACCACCTCCTTATTCCTTTATACCTTTCCACGCCTTGATCCATGCCCACCTATGCTCTCATGTGTGGCCTTCGTTACGCGTCTCGGGCCCGCCGTGCGCGCGCGCGCGCCTTCGTCATAGCCTTCCTTTGACAGAAGTGGCCGCTCCCGTCAATAAGCTCTCACGCTTTCCAATAAACTAAGGACACGTCAGGCCAACGCCTACGAGCGGGCCCGTCTCCCCATATCCGGCTCCCGCGCGGACGAGCCTTCGGCACGGTAAACCGCGTTTAATCGAAAGCGCCCCTCCGGGCACCCCGTAGCCCCGTTCACCACATCAACGGCCGCTCGGATGCTACGCCAATGATACATCGACCGGTAAATAAAATAAACCAAACAACGAAAAAAAAGGGGTTGCAACACGAGGACTTCCCAGGGGGTCACCCATCCTAGTACTACTCTCGCCCAAGCACGCTTAACTGCGGAGTTCTGATGGGATCCGGTGCATTAGTGCTGGTATGATCGCAACCGAAAGAATACCACCTCCTTATTCCTTTATACCTTTCCACGCCTTGATCCATGCCCACCTATGCTCTCATGTGTGGCCTTCGTTACGCGTCTCGGGCCCGCCGTGCGCGCGCGCGCGCCTTCGTCATAGCCTTCCTTTGACAGAAGCGGCCGCTCCCGTCAATAAGCTCTCACGCTTTCCAATAAACTAAGGACACGTCAGGCCAACGCCTACGAGCGGGCCCGTCTCCCCATATCCAGCTCCCGCGCGGACGAGCCTTCGGCACGGTAAACCGCGTTTAATCGAAAGGGCCCCCCCGGGCACCCCGTAGCCCCGTTCACCACATCAACGGCCGCTCGGATGCTACGCCAATGATACATCGACCGGTAAATAAAATAAACCAAACAACGAAAAAAAAGGGGTTGCAACACGAGGACTTCCCAGGGGGTCACCCATCCTAGTACTACTCTCGCCCAAGCACGCTTAACTGCGGAGTTCTGATGGGATCCGGTGCATTAGTGCTGGTATGATCGCAACCGAAAGAATACCACCTCCTTATTCCTTTATACCTTTCCACGCCTTGATCCATGCCCACCTATGCTCTCATGTGTGGCCTTCGTTACGCGTCTCGGGCCCGCCGTGCGCGCGCGCGCGCCTTCGTCATAGCCTTCCTTTGACAGAATCGGCCGCTCCCGTCAATAAGCTCTCACGCTTTCCAATAAACTAAGGACACGTCAGGCCAACGCCTACGAGCGGGCCCGTCTCCCCATATCCGGCTCCCGCGCGGACGAGCCTTCGGCACGGTAAACCGCGTTTAATCGAAAGCGCCCCCCCGGGCACCCCGTAGCCCCGTTCACCACATCAACGGCCGCTCGGATGCTACGCCAATGATACATCGACCGGTAAATAAAATAAACCAAACAACGAAAAAAAAGGGGTTGCAACACGAGGACTTCCCAGGGGGTCACCCATCCTTGTACTACTCTCGCCCAAGCACGCTTGACTGCGGAGTTCTGATGGGATCCGGTGCATTAGTGCTGGTATGATCGCAACCGAAAGAATACCACCTCCTTATTCCTTTATACCTTTCCACGCCTTGATCCATGCCCACCTATGCTCTCATGTGTGGCCTTCGTTACGCGTCTCGGGCCCGCCGTGCGCGCGCGCGCGCCTTCGTCATAGCCTTCCTTTGACAGAAGCGGCCGCTCCCGTCAATAAGCTCTCACGCTTTCCAATAAACTAAGGACACGTCAGGCCAACGCCTACGAGCGGGCCCGTCTCCCCATATCCGGCTCCCGCGCGGACGAGCCTTCGGCACGGTAAACCGCGTTTAATCGAAAGCGCCCCCCCGGGCACCCCGTAGCCCCGTTCACCACATCAACGGCCGCTCGGATGCTACGCCAATGATACATCGACCGGTAAATAAAATAAACCAAACAACGAAAAAAAAGGGGTTGCAACACGAGGACTTCCCAGGGGGTCACCCATCCTAGTACTACTCTCGCCCAAGCACGCTTAACTGCGGAGTTCTGATGGGATCCGGTGCATTAGTGCTGGTATGATCGCAACCGAAAGAATACCACCTCCTTATTCCTTTATACCTTTCCACGCCTTGATCCATGCCCACCTATGCTCTCATGTGTGGCCTTCGTTACGCGTCTCGGGCCCGCCGTGCGCGCGCGCGCGCCTTCGTCATAGCCTTCCTTTGACAGAATCGGCCGCTCCCGTCAATAAGCTCTCACGCTTTCCAATAAACTAAGGACACGTCAGGCCAACGCCTACGAGCGGGCCCGTCTCCCCATATCCGGCTCCCGCGCGGACGAGCCTTCGGCACGGTAAACCGCGTTTAATCGAAAGCGCCCCCCCGGGCACCCCGTAGCCCCGTTCACCACATCAACGGCCGCTCGGATGCTACGCCAATGATACATCGACCGGTAAATAAAATAAACCAAACAACGAAAAAAAAGGGGTTGCAACACGAGGACTTCCCAGGGGGTCACCCATCCTTGTACTACTCTCGCCGAAGCACGCTTAACTGCGGAGTTCTGATGGGATCCGGTGCATTAGTGCTGGTATGATCGCAACCGAAAGAATACCACCTCCTTATTCCTTTATACCTTTCCACGCCTTGATCCATGCCCACCTATGCTCTCATGTGTGGCCTTCGTTACGCGTCTCGGGCCCGCCGTGCGCGCGCGCGCGCCTTCGTCATAGCCTTCCTTTGACAGAAGCGGCCGCTCCCGTCAATAAGCTCTCACGCTTTCCAATAAACTAAGGACACGTCAGGCCAACGCCTACGAGCGGGCCCGTCTCCCCATATCCGGCTCCCGCGCGGACGAGCCTTCGGCACGGTAAACCGCGTTTAATCGAAAGCGCCCCCCCGGGCACCCCGTAGCCCCGTTCACCACATCAACGGCCGCTCGGATGCTACGCCAATGATACATCGACCGGTAAATAAAATAAACCAAACAACGAAAAAAAAGGGGTTGCAACACGAGGACTTCCCAGGGGGTCACCCATCCTAGTACTACTCTCGCCCAAGCACGCTTAACTGCGGAGTTCTGATGGGATCCGGTGCATTAGTGCTGGTATGATCGCAACCGAAAGAATACCACCTCCTTATTCCTTTATACCTTTCCACGCCTTGATCCATGCCCACCTATGCTCTCATGTGTGGCCTTCGTTACGCGTCTCGGGCCCGCCGGGCGCGCGCGCGCGCCTTCGTCATAGCCTTCCTTTGACAGAAGCGGCCGCTCCCGTCAATAAGCTCTCACGCTTTCCAATAAACTAAGGACACGTCAGGCCAACGCCTACGAGCGGGCCCGTCTCCCCAGATCCGGCTCCCGCGCGGACGAGCCTTCGGCACGGTAAACCGCGTTTAATCGAAAGCGCCCCCCCGGGCACCCCGTAGCCCCGTTCACCACATCAACGGCCGCTCGGATGCTACGCCAATGATACATCGACCGGAAAAATAAAATAAACCAAACAACGAAAAAAAAGGGGTTGCAACACGAGGACTTCCCAGGGGGGTCACCCATCCTAGTACTACTCTCGCCCAAGCACGCTTAACTGCGGAGTTCTGATGGGATCCGGTGCATTAGTGCTGGTATGATCGCAACCGAAAGAATACCACCTCCTTATTCCTTTATACCTTTCCACGCCTTGATCCATGCCCACCTATGCTCTCATGTGTGGCCTTCGTTACGCGTCTCGGGCCCGCCGTGCGCGCGCGCGCGCCTTCGTCATAGCCTTCCTTTGACAGAAGCGGCCGCTCCCGTCAATAAGCTCTCACGCTTTCCAATAAACTAAGGACACGTCAGGCCAACGCCTACGAGCGGGCCCGTCTCCCCATATCCGGCTCCCGCGCGGACGAGCCTTCGGCACGGTAAACCGCGTTTAATCGAAAGCGCCCCCCCGGGCACCCCGTAGCCCCGTTCACCACATCAACGGCCGCTCGGATGCTACGCCAATGATACATCGACCGGTAAATAAAATAAACCAAACAACGAAAAAAAAGGGGTTGCAACACGAGGACTTCCCAGGGGGTCACCCATCCTAGTACTACTCTCGCCCAAGCACGCTTAACTGCGGAGTTCTGATGGGATCCGGTGCATTAGTGCTGGTATGATCGCAACCGAAAGAATACCACCTCCTTATTCCTTTATACCTTTCCACGCCTTGATCCATGCCCACCTATGCTCTCATGTGTGGCCTTCGTTACGCGTCTCGGGCCCGCCGTGCGCGCGCGCGCGCCTTCGTCATAGCCTTCCTTTGACAGAATCGGCCGCTCCCGTCAATAAGCTCTCACGCTTTCCAATAAACTAAGGACACGTCAGGCCAACGCCTACGAGCGGGCCCGTCTCCCCATATCCGGCTCCCGCGCGGACGAGCCTTCGGCACGGTAAACCGCGTTTAATCGAAAGCGCCCCCCCGGGCACCCCGTAGCCCCGTTCACCACATCAACGGCCGCTCGGATGCTACGCCAATGATACATCGACCGGTAAATAAAATAAACCAAACAACGAAAAAAAAGGGGTTGCAACACGAGGACTTCTCAGGGGGTCACCCATCCTTGTACTACTCTCGCCGAAGCACGCTTAACTGCGGAGTTCTGATGGGATCCGGTGCATTAGTGCTGGTATGATCGCAACCGAAAGAATACCACCTCCTTATTCCTTTATACCTTTCCACGCCTTGATCCATGCCCACCTATGCTCTCATGTGTGGCCTTCGTTACGCGTCTCGGGCCCGCCGTGCGCGCGCGCGCGCCTTCGTCATAGCCTTCCTTTGACAGAAGCGGCCGCTCCCGTCAATAAGCTCTCACGCTTTCCAATAAACTAAGGACACGTCAGGCCAACGCCTACGAGCGGGCCCGTCTCCCCATATCCGGCTCCCGCGCGGACGAGCCTTCGGCACGGTAAACCGCGTTTAATCGAAAGCGCCCCCCCGGGCACCCCGTAGCCCCGTTCACCACATCAACGGCCGCTCGGATGCTACGCCAATGATACATCGACCGGTAAATAAAATAAACCAAACAACGAAAAAAAAGGGGTTGCAACACGAGGACTTCCCAGGGGGTCACCCATCCTAGTACTACTCTCGCCCAAGCACGCTTAACTGCGGAGTTCTGATGGGATCCGGTGCATTAGTGCTGGTATGATCGCAACCGAAAGAATACCACCTCCTTATTCCTTTATACCTTTCCACGCCTTGATCCATGCCCACCTATGCTCTCATGTGTGGCCTTCGTTACGCGTCTCGGGCCCGCCGGGCGCGCGCGCGCGCCTTCGTCATAGCCTTCCTTTGACAGAAGCGGCCGCTCCCGTCAATAAGCTCTCACGCTTTCCAATAAACTAAGGACACGTCAGGCCAACGCCTACGAGCGGGCCCGTCTCCCCATATCCGGCTCCCGCGCGGACGAGCCTTCGGCACGGTAAACCGCGTTTAATCGAAAGAGCCCCCCCGGGCACCCCGTAGCCCCGTTCACCACATCAACGGCCGCTCGGATGCTACGCCAATGATACATCGACCGGTAAATAAAATAAACCAAACAACGAAAAAAAAGGGGTTGCAACACGAGGACTTCCCAGGGGGTCACCCATCCTAGTACTACTCTCGCCCAAGCACGCTTAACTGCGGAGTTCTGATGGGATCCGGTGCATTAGTGCTGGTATGATCGCAACCGAAAGAATACCACCTCGTTATTCCTTTATACCTTTCCACGCCTTGATCCATGCCCACCTATGCTCTCATGTGTGGCCTTCGTTACGCGTCTCGGGCCCGCCGTGCGCGCGCGCGCGCCTTCGTCATAGCCTTCCTTTGACAGAAGCGGCCGCTCCCGTCAATAAGCTCTCACGCTTTCCAATAAACTAAGGACACGTCAGGCCAACGCCTACGAGCGGGCCCGTCTCCCCATATCCGGCTCCCGCGCGGACGCGCCTTCGGCACGGTAAACCGCGTTTAATCGAAAGCGCCCCTCCGGGCACCCCGTAGCCCCGTTCACCACATCAACGGCCGCTCGGATGCTACGCCAATGATGCATCGACCGGTAAATAAAATAAACCAAACAACGAAAAAAAAGGGGTTGCAACACGAGGACTTCCCAGGGGGTCACCCATCCTAGTACTACTCTCGCCCAAGCACGCTTAACTGCGGAGTTCTGATGGGATCCGGTGCATTAGTGCTGGTATGATCGCAACCGAAAGAATACCACCTCCTTATTCCTTTATACCTTTCCACGCCTTGATCCATGCCCACCTATGCTCTCATGTGTGGCCTTCGTTACGCGTCTCGGGCCCGCCGTGCGCGCGCGCGCGCCTTCGTCATAGCCTTCCTTTGACAGAAGCGGCCGCTCCCGTCAATAAGCTCTCACGCTTTCCAATAAACTAAGGACACGTCAGGCCAACGCCTACGAGCGGGCCCGTCTCCCCATATCCGGCTCCCGCGCGGACGCGCCTTCGGCACGGTAAACCGCGTTTAATCGAAAGCGCCCCTCCGGGCACCCCGTAGCCCCGTTCAACACATCAACGGCCGCTCGGATGCTACGCCAATGATACATCGACCGGTAAATAAAATAAACCAAACAACGAAAAAAAAGGGGTTGCAACACGAGGACTTCCCAGGGGGTCACCCATCCTAGTACTACTCTCGCCCAAGCACGCTTAACTGCGGAGTTCTGATGGGATCCGGTGCATTAGTGCTGGTATGATCGCAACCGAAAGAATACCACCTCCTTATTCCTTTATACCTTTCCACGCCTTGATCCATGCCCACCTATGCTCTCATGTGTGGCCTTCGTTACGCGTCTCGGGCCCGCCGTGCGCGCGCGCGCGCCTTCGTCATAGCCTTCCTTTGACAGAAGCGGCCGCTCCCGTCAATAAGCTCTCACGCTTTCCAATAAACTAAGGACACGTCAGGCCAACGCCTACGAGCGGGCCCGTCTCCCCATATCCGGCTCCCGCGCGGACGCGCCTTCGGCACGGTAAACCGCGTTTAATCGAAAGCGCCCCTCCGGGCACCCCGTAGCCCCGTTCACCACATCAACGGCCGCTCGGATGCTACGCCAATGATACATCGACCGGTAAATAAAATAAACCAAACAACGAAAAAAAAGGGGTTGCAACACGAGGACTTCCCAGGGGGTCACCCATCCTAGTACTACTCTCGCCCAAGCACGCTTAACTGCGGAGTTCTGATGGGATCCGGTGCATTAGTGCTGGTATGATCGCAACCGAAAGAATACCACCTCCTTATTCCTTTATACCTTTCCACGCCTTGATCCATGCCCACCTATGCTCTCATGTGTGGCCTTCGTTACGCGTCTCGGGCCCGCCGTGCGCGCGCGCGCGCCTTCGTCATAGCCTTCCTTTGACAGAAGCGGCCGCTCCCGTCAATAAGCTCTCACGCTTTCCAATAAACTAAGGACACGTCAGGCCAACGCCTACGAGCGGGCCCGTCTCCCCATATCCGGCTCCCGCGCGGACGCGCCTTCGGCACGGTAAACCGCGTTTAATCGAAAGCGCCCCTCCGGGCACCCCGTAGCCCCGTTCACCACATCAACGGCCGCTCGGATGCTACGCCAATGATACATCGACCAGTAAATAAAATAAACCAAACAACGAAAAAAAAGGGGTTGCAACACGAGGACTTCCCAGGGGGTCACCCATCCTAGTACTACTCTCGCCCAAGCACGCTTAACTGCGGAGTTCTGATGGGATCCGGTGCATTAGTGCTGGTATGATCGCAACCGAAAGAATACCACCTCCTTATTCCTTTATACCTTTCCACGCCTTGATCCATGCCCACCTATGGTCTCATGTGTGGCCTTCGTTACGCGTCTCGGGCCCGCCGTGCGCGCGCGCGCACCTTCGTCATAGCCTTCCTTTGACAGAAGCGGCCGCTCCCGTCAATAAGCTCTCACGCTTTCCAATAAACTAAGGACACGTCAGGCCAACGCCTACGAGCGGGCCCGTCTCCCCATATCCGGCTCCCGCGCGGACGCGCCTTCGGCACGGTAAACCGCGTTTAATCGAAAGCGCCCCTCCGGGCACCCCGTAGCCCCGTTCACCACATCAACGGCCGCTCGGATGCTACGCCAATGATACATCGACCGGTAAATAAAATAAACCAAACAACGAAAAAAAAGGGGTTGCAACACGAGGACTTCCCAGGGGGTCACCCATCCTAGTACTACTCTCGCCCAAGCACGCTTAACTGCGGAGTTCTGATGGGATTCGGTGCATTAGTGCTGGTATGATCGCAACCGAAAGAATACCACCTCCTTATTCCTTTATACCTTTCCACGCCTTGATCCATGCCCACCTATGCTCTCATATGTGGCCTTCGTTACGCGTCTCGGGCCCGCCGTGCGCGCGCGCGCGCCTTCGTCATAGCCTTCCTTTGACAGAAGCGGCCGCTCCCGTCAATAAGCTCTCACGCTTTCCAATAAACTAAGGACACGTCAGGCCAACGCCTACGAGCGGGCCCGTCTCCCCATATCCGGCTCCCGCGCGGACGCGCCTTCGGCACGGTAAACCGCGTTTAATCGAAAGCGCCCCTCCGGGCACCCCGTAGCCCCGTTCACCACATCAACGGCCGCTCGGATGCTACGCCAATGATACATCGACCGGTAAATAAAATAAACCAAACAACGAAAAAAAAGGGGTTGCAACACGAGGACTTCCCAGGGGGTCACCCATCCTAGTACTACTCTCGCCCAAGCACGCTTAACTGCGGAGTTCTGATGGGATCCGGTGCATTAGTGCTGGTATGATCGCAACCGAAAGAATACCACCTCCTTATTCCTTTATACCTTTCCACGCCTTGATCCATGCCCACCTATGCTCTCATGTGTGGCCTTCGTTACGCGTCTCGGGCCCGCCGTGCGCGCGCGTGCGCCTTCGTCATAGCCTTCCTTTGACAGAAGCGGCCGCTCCCGTCAATAAGCTCTCACGCTTTCCAATAAACTAAGGACACGTCAGGCCAACGCCTACGAGCGGGCCCGTCTCCCCATATCCGGCCCCCGCGCGGACGAGCCTTCGGCACGGTAAACCGCGTTTAATCGAAAGCGCCCCTCCGGGCACCCCGTAGCCCCGTTCTCACATCAACGGCCGCTCGGATGCTACGCCAATGATACATCGACCGGTAAATAAAATAAACCAAACAACGAAAAAAAAGGGGTTGCAACACGAGGACTTCCCAGGGGGTCACCCATCCTAGTACTACTCTCGCCCAAGCACGCTTAACTGCGGAGTTCTGATGGGATCCGGTGCATTAGTGCTGGTATGATCGCAACCGAAAGAATACCACCTCCTTATTCCTTTATACCTTTCCACGCCTTGATCCATGCCCACCTATGCTCTCATGTGTGGCCTTCGTTACGCGTCTCGGGCCCGCCGTGCGCGCTTGCGCGCCTTCGTCATAGCCTTCCTTTGACAGAAGCGGCCGCTCCCGTCAATATGCTCTCACGCTTTCCAATAAACTAAGGACACGTCAGGCCAACGCCTACGAGCGGGCCCGTCTCCCCATATCCGGCCCCCGCGCGGACGAGCCTTCGGCACGGTAAACCGCGTTTAATCGAAAGCGCCCCTCCGGGCACCCCGTAGCCCCGTTCACCACATCAACGGCCGCTCGGATGCTACGCCAATGATACATCGACCGGTAAATAAAATAAACCAAACAACGAAAAAAAAGGGGTTGCAACACGAGGACTTCCCAGGGGGTCACCCATCCTAGTACTACTCTCGCCCAAGCACGCTTAACTGCGGAGTTCTGATGGGATCCGGTGCATTAGTGCTGGTATGATCGCAACCGAAAGAATACCACCTCCTTATTCCTTTATACCTTTCCACGCCTTGATCCATGCCCACCTATGCTCTCATGTGTGGCCTTCGTTACGCGTCTCGGGCCCGCCGTGCGCGCGCGCGCGCCTTCGTCATAGCCTTCCTTTGACAGAAGCGGCCGCTCCCGTCAATAAGCTCTCACGCTTTCCAATAAACTAAGGACACGTCAGGCCAACGCCTACGAGCGGGCCCGTCTCCCCATATCCGGCCCCCGCGCGGACGAGCCTTCGGCACGGTAAACCGCGTTTAATCGAAAGCGCCCCTCCGGGCACCCCGTAGCCCCGTTCACCACATCAACGGCCGCTCGGATGCTACGCCAAAGATACATCGACCGGAAAATAAAATAAACCAAACAACGAAAAAAAAGGGGTTGCAACACGTGGACTTCCCAGGGGGTCACCCATCCTAGTACTACTCTCGCCCAAGCACGCTTAACTGCGGAGTTCTGATGGGATCCGGTGCATTAGTGCTGGTATGATCGCAACCGAAAGAATACCACCTCCTTATTCCTTTATACCTTTCCACGCCTTGATCCATGCCCACCTATGCTCTCATGTGTGGCCTTCGTTACGCGTCTCGGGCCCGCCGTGCGCGCGCGCGCGCCTTCGTCATAGCCTTCCTTTGACAGAAGCGGCCGCTCCCGTCAATAAGCTCTCACGCTTTCCAATAAACTAAGGACACGTCAGGCCAACGCCTACGAGCGGGCCCGTCTCCCCATATCCGGCCCCCGCGCGGACGAGCCTTCGGCACGGTAAACCGCGTTTAATCGAAAGCGCCCCTCCGGGCACCCCGTAGCCCCGTTCACCACATCAACGGCCGCTCGGATGCTACGCCAATGATACATCGACCGGTAAATAAAATAAACCAAACAACGAAAAAAAAGGGGTTGCAACACGAGGACTTCCCAGGGGGTCACCCATCCTAGTACTACTCTCGCCCAAGCACGCTTAACTGCGGAGTTCTGATGGGATCCGGTGCATTAGTGCTGGTTTGATCGCAACCGAAAGAATACCACCTCCTTATTCCTTTATACCTTTCCACGCCTTGATCCATGCCCACCTATGCTCTCATGTGTGGCCTTCGTTACGCGTCTCGGGCCCGCCGTGCGCGCGCGCGCGCCTTCGTCATAGCCTTCCTTTGACAGAAGCGGCCGCTCCCGTCAATAAGCTCTCACGCTTTCCAATAAACTAAGGACACGTCAGGCCAACGCCTACGAGCGGGCCCGTCTCCCCATATCCGGCCCCCGCGCGGACGCGCCTTCGGCACGGTAAACCGCGTTTAATCGAAAGCGCCCCTCCGGGCACCCCGTAGCCCCGTTCACCACATCAACGGCCGCTCGGATGCTACGCCAATGATACATCGACCGGTAAATAAAATAAACCAAACAACGAAAAAAAAGGGGTTGCAACACGAGGACTTCCCAGGGGGTCACCCATCCTAGTACTACTCTCGCCCAAGCACGCTTAACTGCGGAGTTCTGATGGGATCCGGTGCATTAGTGCTGGTATGATCGCAACCGAAAGAATACCACCTCCTTATTCCTTTATACCTTTCCACGCCTTGATCCATGCCCACCTATGCTCTCATGTGTGGCCTTCGTTACGCGTCTCGGGCCCGCCGTGCGCGCGCGCGCGCCTTCGTCATAGCCTTCCTTTGACAGAAGCGGCCGCTCCCGTCAATAAGCTCTCACGCTTTCCAATAAACTAAGGACACGTCAGGCCAACGCCTACGAGCGGGCCCGTCTCCCCATATCCAGCCCCCGCGCGGACGCGCCTTCGGCACGGTAAACCGCGTTTAATCGAAAGCGCCCCTCCGGGCACCCCGTAGCCCCGTTCACCACATCAACGGCCGCTCGGATGCTACGCCAATGATACATCGACCGGTAAATAAAATAAACCAAACAACGAAAAAAAAGGGGTTGCAACACGAGGACTTCCCAGGGAGTCACCCATCCTAGTACTACTCTCGCCCAAGCACGCTTAACTGCGGAGTTCTGATGGGATCCGGTGCATTAGTGCTGGTATGATCGCAACCGAAAGAATACCACCTCCTTATTCCTTTATACCTTTCCACGCCTTGATCCATGCCCACCTATGCTCTCATGTGTGGCCTTCGTTACGCGTCTCGGGCCCGCCGTGCGCGCGCGCGCGCCTTCGTCATAGCCTTCCTTTGACAGAAGCGGCCGCTCCCGTCAATAAGCTCTCACGCTTTCCAATAAACTAAGGACACGTCAGGCCAACGCCTACGAGCGGGCCCGTCTCCCCATATCCGGCTCCCGCGCGGACGAGCCTTCGGCACGGTAAACCGCGTTTAATCGAAAGCGCCCCCCCGGGCACCCCGTAGCCCCGTTCACCACATCAACGGCCGCTCGGATGCTACGCCAATGATACATCGACCGGTAAATAAAATAAACCAAACAACGAAAAAAAAGGGGTTGCAACACGAGGACTTCCCAGGGGGTCACCCATCCTAGTACTACTCTCGCCCAAGCACGCTTAACTGCGGAGTTCTGATGGGATCCGGTGCATTAGTGCTGGTATGATCGCAACCGAAAGAATACCACCTCCTTATTCCTTTATACCTTTCCACGCCTTGATCCATGCCCACCTATGCTCTCATGTGTGGCCTTCGTTACGCGTCTCGATCCCGCCGTGCGCGCGCGCGCGCCTTCGTCATAGCCTTCCTTTGACAGAAGCGGCCGCTCCCGTCAATAAGCTCTCACGCTTTCCAATAAACTAAGGACACGTCAGGCCAACGCCTACGAGCGAGCCCGTCTCCCCATATCCGGCTCCCGCGCGGACGCGCCTTCGGCACGGTAAACCGCGTTTAATCGAAAGCGCCCCTACGGGCACCCCGTAGCCCCGTTCACCACATCAACGGCCGCTCGGATGCTACGCCAATGATACATCGACCGGTAAATAAAATAAACCAAACAACGAAAAAAAAGGGGTTGCAACACGAGGACTTCCCAGGGGGTCACCCATCCTAGTACTACTCTCGCCCAAGCACGCTTAACTGCGGAGTTCTGATGGGATCCGGTGCATTAGTGCTGGTATGATCGCAACCGAAAGAATACCACCTCCTTATTCCTTTATACCTTTCCACGCCTTGATCCATGCCCACCTATGCTCTCATGTGTGGCCTTCGTTACGCGTCTCGGGCCCGCCGTGCGCGCGCGCGCGCCTTCGTCATAGCCTTCCTTTGACAGAAGCGGCCGCTCCCGTCAATAAGCTCTCACGCTTTCCAATAAACTAAGGACACGTCAGGCCAACGCCTACGAGCGGGCCCGTCTCCCCATATCCGGCTCCCGCGCGGACGAGCCTTCGGCACGGTAAACCGCGTTTAATCGAAAGCGCCCCCCCGGGCACCCCGTAGCCCCGTTCACCACATCAACGGCCGCTCGGATGCTACGCCAATGATACATCGACCGGTAAATAAAATAAACCAAACAACGAAAAAAAAGGGGTTGCAACACGAGGACTTCCCAGGGGGTCACCCATCCTAGTACTACTCTCGCCCAAGCACGCTTAACTGCGGAGTTCTGATGGGATCCGGTGCATTAGTGCTGGTATGATCGCAACCGAAAGAATACCACCTCCTTATTCCTTTATACCTTTCCACGCCTTGATCCATGCCCACCTATGCTCTCATGTGTGGCCTTCGTTACGCGTCTCGGGCCCGCCGTGCGCGCGCGCGCGCCTTCGTCATAGCCTTCCTTTGACAGAAGCGGCCGCTCCCGTCAATAAGCTCTCACGCTTTCCAATAAACTAAGGACACGTCAGGCCAACGCCTACGAGCGGGCCCGTCTCCCCATATCCGGCTCCCGTGCGGACGAGCCTTCGGCACGGTAAACCGCGTTTAATCGAAAGCGCCCCCCCGGGCACCCCGTAGCCCCGTTCACCACATCAACGGCCGCTCGGATGCTACGCCAATGATACATCGACCGGTAAATAAAATAAACCAAACAACGAAAAAAAAGGGGTTGCAACACGAGGACTTCCCAGGGGGTCACCCATCCTAGTACTACTCTCGCCCAAGCACGCTTAACTGCGGAGTTCTGATGGGATCCGGTGCATTAGTGCTGGTATGATCGCAACCGAAAGAATACCACCTCCTTATTCCTTTATACCTTTCCACGCCTTGATCCATGCCCACCTATGCTCTCATGTGTGGCCTTCGTTACGCGTCTCGGGCCCGCCGTGCGCGCGCGCGCGCCTTCGTCATAGCCTTCCTTTGACAGAAGCGGCCGCTCCCGTCAATAAGCTCTCACGCTTTCCAATAAACTAAGGACACGTCAGGCCAACGCCTACGAGCGGGCCCGTCTCCCCATATCCGGCTCCCGCGCGGACGCGCCTTCGGCACGGTAAACCGCGTTTAATCGAAAGCGCCCCTCCGGGCACCCCGTAGCCCCGTTCACCACATCAACGGCCGCTCGGATGCTACGCCAATGATACATCGACCGGTAAATAAAATAAACCAAACAACGAAAAAAAAGGGGTTGCAACACGAGGACTTCCCAGGGGGTCACCCATCCTAGTACTACTCTCGCCCAAGCACGCTTAACTGCGGAGTTCTGATGGGATCCGGAGCATTAGTGCTGGTATGATCGCAACCGAAAGAATACCACCTCCTTATTCCTTTATACCTTTCCACGCCTTGATCCATGCCCACCTATGCTCTCATGTGTGGCCTTCGTTACGCGTCTCGGGCCCGCCGTGCGCGCGCGCGCGCCTTCGTCATAGCCTTCCTTTGACAGAAGCGGCCGCTCCCGTCAATAAGCTCTCACGCTTTCCAATAAACTAAGGACACGTCAGGCCAACGCCTACGAGCGGGCCCGTCTCCCCATATCCGGCTCCCGCGCGGACGCGCCTTCGGCACGGTAAACCGCGTTTAATCGAAAGCGCCCCTCCGGGCACCCCGTAGCCCCGTTCACCACATCAACGGCCGCTCGGATGCTACGCCAATGGTACATCGACCGGTAAATAAAATAAACCAAACAACGAAAAAAAAGGGGTTGCAACACGAGGACTTCCCAGGGGGTCACCCATCCTAGTACTACTCTCGCCCAAGCACGCTTAACTGCGGAGTTCTGATGGGATCCGGTGCATTAGTGCTGGTATGATCGCAACCGAAAGAATACCACCTCGTTATTCCTTTATACCTTTCCACGCCTTGATCCATGCCCACCTATGCTCTCATGTGTGGCCTTCGTTACGCGTCTCGGGCCCGCCGTGCGCGCGCGCGCGCCTTCGTCATAGCCTTCCTTTGACAGAAGCGGCCGCTCCCGTCAATAAGCTCTCACGCTTTCCAATAAACTAAGGACACGTCAGGCCAACGCCTACGAGCGGGCCCGTCTCCCCATATCCGGCTCCCGCGCGGACGCGCCTTCGGCACGGTAAACCGCGTTTAATCGAAAGCGCCCCTCCGGGCACCCCGTAGCCCCGTTCACCACATCAACGGCCGCTCGGATGCTACGCCAATGATACATCGACCGGTAAATAAAATAAACCAAACAACGAAAAAAAAGGGGTTGCAACACGAGGACTTCCCAGGGGGTCACCCATCCTAGTACTACTCTCGCCCAAGCACGCTTAACTGCGGAGTTCTGATGGGATCCGGTGCATTAGTGCTGGTATGATCGCAACCGAAAGAATACCACCTCCTTATTCCTTTATACCTTTCCACGCCTTGATCCATGCCCACCTATGCTCTCATGTGTGGCCTTCGTTACGCGTCTCGGGCCCGCCGTGCGCGCGCGCGCCCCTTCGTCATAGCCTTCCTTTGACAGAAGCGGCCGCTCCCGTCAATAAGCTCTCACGCTTTCCAATAAACTAAGGACACGTCAGGCCAACGCCTACGAGCGGGCCCGTCTCCCCATATCCGGCTCCCGCGCGGACGCGCCTTCGGCACGGTAAACCGCGTTTAATCGAAAGCGCCCCTCCGGGCACCCCGTAGCCCCGTTCACCACATCAACGGCCGCTCGGATGCTACGCCAATGATACATCGACCGGTAAATAAAATAAACCAAACAACGAAAAAAAAGGGGTTGCAACACGAGGACTTCCCAGGGGGTCACCCATCCTAGTACTACTCTCGCCCAAGCACGCTTAACTGCGGAGTTCTGATGGGATCCGGTGCATTAGTGCTGGTATGATCGCAACCGAAAGAATACCACCTCCTTATTCCTTTATACCTTTCCACGCCTTGATCCATGCCCACCTATGCTCTCATGTGTGGCCTTCGTTACGCGTCTCGGGCCCGCCGTGCGCGCGCGCGCGCCTTCGTCATAGCCTTCCTTTGACAGAAGCGGCCGCTCCCGTCAATAAGCTCTCACGCTTTCCAATAAACTAAGGACACGTCAGGCCAACGCCTACGAGCGGGCCCGTCTCCCCATATCCGGCTCCCGCGCGGACGCGCCTTCGGCACGGTAAACCGCGTTTAATCGAAAGCGCCCCTCCGGGCACCCCGTAGCCCCGTTCACCACATCAACGGCCGCTCGGATGCTACGCCAATGATACATCGACCGGTAAATAAAATAAACCAAACAACGAAAAAAAAGGGGTTGCAACACGAGGACTTCCCAGGGGGTCACCCATCCTAGTACTACTCTCGCCCAAGCACGCTTAACTGCGGAGTTCTGATGGGATCCGGTGCATTAGTGCTGGTATGATCGCAACCGAAAGAATACCACCTCCTTATTCCTTTATACCTTTCCACGCATTGATCCATGCCCACCTATGCTCTCATGTGTGGCCTTCGTTACGCGTCTCGGGCCCGCCGTGCGCGCGCGCGCGCCTTCGTCATAGCCTTCCTTTGACAGAAGCGGCCGCTCCCGTCAATAAGCTCTCACGCTTTCCAATAAACTAAGGACACGTCAGGCCAACGCCTACGAGCGGGCCCGTCTCCCCATATCCGGCCCCCGCGCGGACGAGCCTTCGGCACGGTAAACCGCGTTTAATCGAAAGCGCCCCTCCGGGCACCCCGTAGCCCCGTTCACCACATCAACGGCCGCTCGGATGCTACGCCAATGATACATCGACCGGTAAATAAAATAAACCAAACAACGAAAAAAAAAGGGGTTGCAACACGAGGACTTCCCAGGGGGTCACCCATCCTAGTACTACTCTCGCCCAAGCACGCTTAACTGCGGAGTTCTGATGGGATCCGGTGCATTAGTGCTGGTATGATCGCAACCGAAAGAATACCACCTCCTTATTCCTTTATACCTTTCCACGCCTTGATCCATGCCCACCTATGCTCTCATGTGTGGCCTTCGTTACGCGTCTCGGGCCCGCCGTGCGCACGCGCGCGCCTTCGTCATAGCCTTCCTTTGACAGAAGCGGCCGCTCCCGTCAATATGCTCTCACGCTTTCCAATAAACTAAGGACACGTCAGGCCAACGCCTACGAGCGGGCCCGTCTCCCCATATCCGGCCCCCGCGCGGACGAGCCTTCGGCACGGTAAACCGCGTTTAATCGAAAGCGCCCCTCCGGGCACCCCGTAGCCCCGTTCACCACATCAACGGCCGCTCGGATGCTACGCCAATGATACATCGACCGGTAAATAAAATAAACCAAACAACGAAAAAAAAGGGGTTGCAACACGAGGACTTCCCAGGGGGTCACCCATCCTAGTACTACTCTCGCCCAAGCACGCTTAACTGCGGAGTTCTGATGGGATCCGGTGCATTAGTGCTGGTATGATCGCAACCGAAAGAATACCACCTCCTTATTCCTTTATACCTTTCCACGCCTTGATCCATGCCCACCTATGCTCTCATGTGTGGCCTTCGTTACGCGTCTCGGGCCCGCCGTGCGCGCGCGCGCGCCTTCGTCATAGCCTTCCTTTGACAGAAGCGGCCGCTCCCGTCAATAAGCTCTCACGCTTTTCAATAAACTAAGGACACGTCAGGCCAACGCCTACGAGCGGGCCCGTCTCCCCATATCCGGCTCCCGCGCGGACGCGCCTTCGGCACGGTAAACCGCGTTTAATCGAAAGCGCCCCTCCGGGCACCCCGTAGCCCCGTTTACCACATCAACGGCCGCTCGGATGCTACGCCAATGATACATCGACCGGTAAATAAAATAAACCAAACAACGAAAAAAAAGGGGTAGCAACACGAGGACTTCCCAGGGGGTCACCCATCCTAGTACTACTCTCGCCCAAGCACGCTTAACTGCGGAGTTCTGATGGGATCCGGTGCATTAGTGCTGGTATGATCGCAACCGAAAGAATACCACCTCCTTATTCCTTTATACCTTTCCACGCCTTGATCCATGCCCACCTATGCTCTCATGTGTGGCCTTCGTTACGCGTCTCGGGCCCGCCGTGCGCGCGCGCGCGCCTTCGTCATAGCCTTCCTTTGACAGAAGCGGCCGCTCCCGTCAATAAGCTCTCACGCTTTCCAATAAACTAAGGACACGTCAGGCCAACGCCTACGAGCGGGCCCGTCTCCCCATATCCGGCTCCCGCGCGGACGCGCCTTCGGCACGGTAAACCGCGTTTAATCGAAAGCGCCCCTCCGGGCACCCCGTAGCCCCGTTCACCACATCAACGGCCGCTCGGATGCTACGCCAATGATACATCGACCGGTAAATAAAATAAACCAAACAACGAAAAAAAAGGGGTTGCAACACGAGGACTTCCCAGGGGGTCACCCATCCTAGTACTACTCTCGCCCAAGCACGCTTAACTGCGGAGTTTTGATGGGATCCGGTGCATTAGTGCTGGTATGATCGCAACCGAAAAAATACCACCTCCTTATTCCTTTATACCTTTCCACGCCTTGATCCATGCCCACCTATGCTCTCATGTGTAGCCTTCGTTACGCGTCTCGGGCCCGCCGTGCGCGCGCGCGCGCCTTCGTCATAGCCTTCCTTTGACAGAAGCGGCCGCTCCCGTCAATAAGCTCTCTCGCTTTCCAATAAACTAAGGACACGTCAGGCCAACGCCTACGAGCGGGCCCGTCTCCCCATATCCGGCCCCCGCGCGGACGAGCCTTCGGCACGGTAAACCGCGTTTAATCGAAAGCGCCCCTCCGGGCACCCCGTAGCCCCGTTCACCACATCAACGGCCGCTCGGATGCTACGCCAATGATACATCGACCGGTAAATAAAATAAACCAAACAACGAAAAAAAAGGGGTTGCAACACGAGGACTTCCCAGGGGGTCACCCATCCTAGTACTACTCTCGCCCAAGCACGCTTAACTGCGGAGTTCTGATGGGATCCGGTGCATTAGTGCTGGTATGATCGCAACCGAAAGAATACCACCTCCTTATTCCTTTATACCTTTCCACGCCTTGATCCATGCCCACCTATGCTCTCATGTGTGGCCTTCGTTACGCGTCTCGGGCCCGCCGTGCGCGCGCGCGCGCCTTCGTCATAGCCTTCCTTTGACAGAAGCGGCCGCTCCCGTCAATATGCTCTCACGCTTTCCAATAAACTAAGGACACGTCAGGCCAACGCCTACGAGCGGGCCCGTCTCCCCATATCCGGCCCCCGCGCGGACGAGCCTTCGGCACGGTAAACCGCGTTTAATCGAAAGCGCCCCTCCGGGCACCCCGTAGCCCCGTTCACCACATCAACGGCCGCTCGGATGCTACGCCAATGATACATCGACCGGTAAATAAAATAAACCAAACAACGAAAAAAAAGGGGTTGCAACACGAGGACTTCCCAGGGGGTCACCCATCCTAGTACTACTCTCGCCCAAGCACGTTTAACTGCGGAGTTCTGATGGGATCCGGTGCATTAGTGCTGGTATGATCGCAACCGAAAGAATACCACCTCCTTATTCCTTTATACCTTTCCACGCCTTGATCCATGCCCACCTATGCTCTCATGTGTGGCCTACGTTACGCGTCTCGGTCCCGCCGTGCGCGCGCGCGCGCCTTCGTCATAGCCTTCCTTTGACAGAAGCGGCCGCTCCCGTCAATAAGCTCTCACGCTTTCCAATAAACTAAGGACACGTCAGGCCAACGCCAACGAGCGGGCCCGTCTCCCCATATCCGGCCCCCGCGCGGACGAGCCTTCGGCACGGTAAACCGCGTTTAATCGAAAGCGCCCCTCCGGGCACCCCGTAGCCCCGTTCACCACATCAACGGCCGCTCGGATGCTACGCCAATGATACATCGACCGGTAAATAAAATAAACCAAACAACGAAAAAAAAGGGGTTGCAACACGTGGACTTCCCAGGGGGTCACCCATCCTAGTACTACTCTCGCCCAAGCACGCTTAACTGCGGAGTTCTGATGGGATCCGGTGCATTAGTGCTGGTATGATCGCAACCGAAAGAATACCACCTCCTTATTCCTTTATACCTTTCCACGCCTTGATCCATGCCCACCTATGCTCTCATGTGTGGCCTTCGTTACGCGTCTCGGGCCCGCCGTGCGCGCGCGCGCGCCTTCGTCATAGCCTTCCTTTGACAGAAGCGGCCGCTCCCGTCAATAAGCTCTCACGCTTTCCAATAAACTAAGGACACGTCAGGCCAACGCCTACGAGCGGACCCGTCTCCCCATATCCGGCCCCCGCGCGGACGAGCCTTCGGCACGGTAAACCGCGTTTAATCGAAAGCGCCCCTCCGGGCACCCCGTAGCCCCGTTCACCACATCAACGGCCGCTCGGATGCTACGCCAATGATACATCGACCGGTAAATAAAATAAACCAAACAACGAAAAAAAAGGGGTTGCAACACGAGGACTTCCCAGGGGGTCACCCATCCTAGTACTACTCTCGCCCAAGCACGCTTAACTGCGGAGTTCTGATGGGATCCGGTGCATTAGTGCTGGTATGATCGCAACCGAAAGAATACCACCTCCTTATTCCTTTATACCTTTCCACGCCTTGATCTATGCCCACCTATGCTCTCATGTGTGGCCTTCGTTACGCGTCTCGGGCCCGCCGTGCGCGCGCGCGCGCCTTCGTCATAGCCTTCCTTTGACAGAAGCGGCCGCTCCCGTCAATAAGCTCTCACGCTTTCCAATAAACTAAGGACACGTCAGGCCAACGCCTACGAGCGGGCCCGTCTCCCCATATCCGGCCCCCGCGCGGACGAGCCTTCGGCACGGTAAACCGCGTTTAATCGAAAGCGCCCCTCCGGGCACCCCGTAGCCCCGTTCACCACATCAACGGCCGCTCGGATGCTACGCCAATGATACATCGACCGGTAAATAAAATAAACCAAACAACGAAAAAAAAGGGGTTGCAACACGAGGACTTCCCAGGGGGTCACCCATCCTAGTACTACTCTCGCCCAAGCACGCTTAACTGCGGAGTTCTGATGGGATCCGGTGCATTAGTGCTGGTATGATCGCAACCGAAAGAATACCACCTCCTTATTCCTTTATACCTTTCCACGCCTTGATCCATGCCCACCTATGCTCTCATGTGTGGCCTTCGTTACGCGACTCGGGCCCGCCGTGCGCGCGCGCGCGCCTTCGTCATAGCCTTCCATTGACAGAAGCGGCCGCTCCCGTCAATAAGCTCTCACGCTTTCCAATAAACTAAGGACACGTCAGGCCAACGCCTACGAGCGGGCCCGTCTCCCCATATCCGGCCCCCGCGCGGACGAGCCTTCGGCACGGTAAACCGCGTTTAATCGAAAGCGCCCCTCCGGGCACCCCGTAGCCCCGTTCACCACATCAACGGCCGCTCGGATGCTACGCCAATGATACATCGACCGGTAAATAAAATAAACCAAACAACGAAAAAAAAGGGGTTGCAACACGAGGACTTCCCAGGGGGTCACCCATCCTAGTACTACTCTCGCCCAAGCACGCTTAACTGCGGAGTTCTGATGGGATCCGGTGCATTAGTGCTGGTATGATCGCAACCGAAAGAATACCACCTCCTTATTCCTTTATACCTTTCCACGCCTTGATCCATGCCCACCTATGCTCTCATGTGTGGCCTTCGTTACGCGTCTCGGGCCCGCCGTGCGCGCGCGCGCGCCTTCGTCATAGCCTTCCTTTGACAGAAGCGGCCGCTCCCGTCAATAAGCTCTCACGCTTTCCAATAAACTAAGGACACGTCAGGCCAACGCCTACGAGCGGGCCCGTCTCCCCATATCCGGCTCCCGCGCGGACGCGCCTTCGGCACGGTAAACCGCGTTTAATCGAAAGCGCCCCTCCGGGCACCCCGTAGCCCCGTTCACCACATCAACGGCCGCTCGGATGCTACGCCAATGATACATCGACCGGTAAATAAAATAAACCAAACAACGAAAAAAAAGGGGTTGCAACACGAGGACTTCCCAGGGGGTCACCCATCCTAGTACTACTCTCGCCCAAGCACGCTTAACTGCGGAGTTCTGATGGGATCCGGTGCATTAGTGCTGGTATGATCGCAACCGAAAGAATACCACCTCCTTATTCCTTTATACCTTTCCACGCCTTGATCCATGCCCACCTATGCTCTCATGTGTGGCCTTCGTTACGCGTCTCGGGCCCGCCGTGCGCGCGCGCGCGCCTTCGTCATAGCCTTCCTTTGACAGAAGCGGCCGCTCCCGTCAATAAGCTCTCACGCTTTCCAATAAACTAAGGACACGTCAGGCCAACGCCTACGAGCGGGCCCGTCTCCCCATATCCGGCTCCCGCGCGGACGCGCCTTCGGCACGGTAAACCGCGTTTAATCGAAAGCGCCCCTCCGGGCACCCCGTAGCCCCGTTCACCACATCAACGGCCGCTCGGATGCTACGCCAATGATACATCGACCGGTAAATAAAATAAACCAAACAACGAAAAAAAAGGGGTTGCAACACGAGGACTTCCCAGGGGGTCACCCATCCTAGTACTACTCTCGCCCAAGCACGCTTAACTGCGGAGTTCTGATGGGATCCGGTGCATTAGTGCTGGTATGATCGCTACCGAAAGAATACCACCTCCTTATTCCTTTATACCTTTCCACGCCTTGATCCATGCCCACCTATGCTCTCATGTGTGGCCTTCGTTACGCGTCTCGGGCCCGCCGTGCGCGCGCGCGCGCCTTCGTCATAGCCTTCCTTTGACAGAAGCGGCCGCTCCCGTCAATAAGCTCTCACGCTTTCCAATAAACTAAGGACACGTCAGGCCAACGCCTACGAGCGGGCCCGTCTCCCCATATCCGGCTCCCGCGCGGACGAGCCTTCGGCACGGTAAACCGCGTTTAATCGAAAGCGCCCCCCCGGGCACCCCGTAGCCCCGTTCACCACATCAACGGCCGCTCGGATGCTACGCCAATGATACATCGACCGGTAAATAAAATAAACCAAACAACGAAAAAAAAGGGGTTGCAACACGAGGACTTCCCAGGGGGTCACCCATCCTAGTACTACTCTCGCCCAAGCACGCTTAACTGCGGAGTTCTGATGGGATCCGGTGCATTAGTGCTGGTATGATCGCAACCGAAAGAATACCACCTCCTTATTCCTTTATACCTTTCCACGCCTTGATCCATGCCCACCTATGCTCTCATGTGTGGCCTTCGTTACGCGTCTCGGGCCCGCCGTGCGCGCGCGCGCGCATTCGTCATAGCCTTCCTTTGACAGAAGCGGCCGCTCCCGTCAATAAGCTCTCACGCTTTCCAATAAACTAAGGACACGTCAGGCCAACGCCTACGAGCGGGCCCGTCTCCCCATATCCGGCTCCCGCGCGGACGCGCCTTCGGCACGGTAAACCGCGTTTAATCGAAAGCGCCCCTCCGCGCACCCCGTAGCCCCGTTCACCACATCAACGGCCGCTTGGATGCTACGCCAATGATACATCGACCGGTAAATAAAATAAACCAAACAACGAAAAAAAAGGGGTTGCAACACGAGGACTTCCCAGGGGGTCACCCATCCTAGTACTACTCTCGCCCAAGCACGCTTAACTGCGGAGTTCTGATGGGATCCGGTGCATTAGTGCTGGTATGATCGCAACCGAAAGAATACCACCTCCTTATTCCTTTATACCTTTCCACGCCTTGATCCATGCCCACCTATGCTCTCATGTGTGGCCTTCGTTACGCGTCTCGGGCCCGCCGTGCGCGCGCGCGCGCCTTCGTCATAGCCTTCCTTTGACAGAAGCGGCCGCTCCCGTCAATAAGCTCTCACGCTTTCCAATAAACTAAGGACACGTCAGGCCAACGCCTACGAGCGGGCCCGTCTCCCCATATCCGGCTCTCGCGCGGACGCGCCTTCGGCACGGTAAACCGCGTTTAATCGAAAGCGCCCCTCCGGGCACCCCGTAGCCCCGTTCACCACATCAACGGCCGCTCGGATGCTACGCCAATGATACATCGACCGGTAAATAAAATAAACCAAACAACGAAAAAAAAGGGGTTGCAACACGAGGACTTCCCAGGGGGTCACCCATCCTAGTACTACTCTCGCCCAAGCAGGCTTAACTGCGGAGTTCTGATGGGATCCGGTGCATTAGTGCTGGTATGATCGCAACCGAAAGAATACCACCTCCTTATTCCTTTATACCTTTCCACGCCTTGATCCATGCCCACCTATGCTCTCATGTGTGGCCTTCGTTACGCGTCTCGGGCCCGCCGTGCGCGCGCGCGCGCCTTCGTCATAGCCTTCCTTTGACAGAAGCGGCCGCTCCCGTCAATAAGCTCTCACGCTTTCCAATAAACTAAGGACACGTCAGGCCAACGCCTACGAGCGGGCCCGTCTCCCCATATCGGCTCCCGCGCGGACGCGCCTTCGGCACGGTAAACCGCGTTTAATCGAAAGCGCCCCTCCGGGCACCCCGTAGCCCCGTTCACCACATCAACGGCCGCTCGGATGCTACGCCAATGATACATCGACCGGTAAATAAAATAAACCAAACAACGAAAAAAAAGGGGTTGCAACACGAGGACTTCCCAGGGGGTCACCCATCCTAGTACTACTCTCGCCCAAGCACGCTTAACTGCGGAGTTCTGATGGGATCCGGTGCATTAGTGCTGGTATGATCGCAACCGAAAGAATACCACCTCCTTATTCCTTTATACCTTTCCACGCCTTGATCCATGCCCACCTATGCTCTCATGTGTGGCCTTCGTTACGCGTCTCGGGCCCGCCGTGCGCGCGCGCGCGCCTTCGTCATAGCCTTCCTTTGACAGAAGCGGCCGCTCCCGTCAATAAGCTCTCACGCTTTCCAATAAACTAAGGACACGTCAGGCCAACGCCTACGAGCGGGCCCGTCTCCCCATATCCGGCTCCCGCGCGGACGCGCCTTCGGCACGGTAAACCGCGTTTAATCGAAAGCGCCCCTCCGGGCACCCCGTAGCCCCGTTCACCACATCAACGGCCGCTCGGATGCTACGCCAATGATACATCGACCGGTAAATAAAATAAACCAAACAACGAAAAAAAAGGGGTTGCAACACGAGGACTTCCCAGGGGGTCACCCATCCTAGTACTACTCTCGCCCAAGCACGCTTAACTGCGGAGTTCTGATGGGATCCGGTGCATTAGTGCTGGTATGATCGCAACCGAAAGAATACCACCTCCTTATTCCTTTATACCTTTCCACGCCTTGATCCATGCCCACCTATGCTCTCATGTGTGGCCTTCGTTACGCGTCTCGGGCCCGCCGTGCGCGCGCGCGCGCCTTCGTCATAGCCTTCCTTTGACAGAAGCGGCCGCTCCCGTCAATATGCTCTCACGCTTTCCAATAAACTAAGGACACGTCAGGCCAACGCCTACGAGCGGGCCCGTCTCCCCATATCCGGCCCCCGCGCGGACGAGCCTTCGGCACGGTAAACCGCGTTTAATCGAAAGCGCCCCTCCGGGCACCCCGTAGCCCCGTTCACCACATCAACGGCCGCTCGGATGCTACGCCAATGATACATCGACCGGTAAATAAAATAAACCAAACAACGAAAAAAAAGGGGTTGCAACACGAGGACTTCCCAGGGGGTCACCCATCCTAGTACTACTCTCGCCCAAGCACGCTTAACTGCGGAATTCTGATGGGATCCGGTGCATTAGTGCTGGTATGATCGCAACCGAAAGAATACCACCTCCTTATTCCTTTATACCTTTCCACGCCTTGATCCATGCCCACCTATGCTCTCATGTGTGGCCTTCGTTACGCGTCTCGGGCCCGCCGTGCGCGCGCGCGCGCCTTCGTCATAGCCTTCCTTTGACAGAAGCGGCCGCTCCCGTCAATAAGCTCTCACGCTTTCCAATAAACTAAGGACACGTCAGGCCAACGCCTACGAGCGGGCCCGTCTCCCCATATCCGGCCCCCGCGCGGACGAGCCTTCGGCACGGTAAACCGCGTTTAATCGAAAGCGCCCCTCCGGGCACCCCGTAGCCCCGTTCACCACATCAACGGCCGCTCGGATGCTACGCCAATGATACATCGACCGGTAAATAAAATAAACCAAACAACGAAAAAAAAGGGGTTGCAACACGTGGACTTCCCAGGGGGTCACCCATCCTAGTACTACTCTCGCCCAAGCACGCCTAACTGCGGAGTTCTGATGGGATCCGGTGCATTAGTGCTGGTATGATCGCAACCGAAAGAATACCACCTCCTTATTCCTTTATACCTTTCCACGCCTTGATCCATGCCCACCTATGCTCTCATGTGTGGCCTTCGTTACGCGTCTCGGGCCCGCCGTGCGCGCGCGCGCGCCTTCGTCATAGCCTTCCTTTGACAGAAGCGGCCGCTCCCGTCAATAAGCTCTCACGCTTTCCAATAAACTAAGGACACGTCAGGCCAACGCCTACGAGCGGGCCCGTCTCCCCATATCCGGCCCCCGCGCGGACGAGCCTTCGGCACGGTAAACCGCGTTTAATCGAAAGCGCCCCTCCGGGCACCCCGTAGCCCCGTTCACCACATCAACGGCCGCTCGGATGCTACGCCAATGATACATCGACCGGTAAATAAAATAAACCAAACAACGAAAAAAAAGGGGTTGCAACACGAGGACTTCCCAGGGGGTCACCCATCCTAGTACTACTCTCGCCCAAGCACACTTAACTGCGGAGTTCTGATGGGATCCGGTGCATTAGTGCTGGTATGATCGCAACCGAAAGAATACCACCTCCTTATTCCTTTATACCTTTCCACGCCTTGATCCATGCCCACCTATGCTCTCATGTGTGGCCTTCGTTACGCGTCTCGGGCCCGCCGTGCGCGCGCGCGCGCCTTCGTCATAGCCTTCCTTTGACAGCAGCGGCCGCTCCCGTCAATAAGCTCTCACGCTTTCCAATAAACTAAGGACACGTCAGGCCAACGCCTACGAGCGGGCCCGTCTCCCCATATCCGGCCCCCGCGCGGACGAGCCTTCGGCACGGTAAACCGCGTTTAATCGAAAGCGCCCCTCCGGGCACCCCGTAGCCCCGTTCACCACATCAACGGCCGCTCGGATGCTACGCCAATGATACATCGACCGGTAAATAAAATAAACCAAACAACGAAAAAAAAGGGGTTGCAACACGAGGACTTCCCAGGGGGTCACCCATCCTAGTACTACTCTCGCCCAAGCACGCTTAACTGCGGAGTTCTGATGGGATCCGGTGCATTAGTGCTGGTATGATCGCAACCGAAAGAATACCACCTCCTTATTCCTTTATACCTTTCCACGCCTTGATCCATGCCCACCTATGCTCTCATGTGTGGCCTTCGTTACGCGTCTCGGGCCCGCCGTGCGCGCGCGCGCGCCTTCGTCATAGCCTTCCTTTGACAGAAGCGGCCGCTCCCGTCAATATGCTCTCACGCTTTCCAATAAACTAAGGACACGTCAGGCCAACGCCTACGAGCGGGCCCGTCTCCCCATATCCGGCCCCCGCGCGGACGAGCCTTCGGCACGGTAAACCGCGTTTAATCGAAAGCGCCCCTCCGGGCACCCCGTAGCCCCGTTCACCACATCAACGGCCGCTCGGATGCTACGCCAATGATACATCGACCGGTAAATAAAATAAACCAAACAACGAAAAAAAAGGGGTTGCAACACGAGGACTTCCCAGGGGGTCACCCATCCTAGTACTACTCTCGCCCAAGCACGCTTAACTGCGGAGTTCTGATGGGATCCGGTGCATTAGTGCTGGTATGATCGCAACCGAAAGAATACCACCTCCTTATTCCTTTATACCTTTCCACGCCTTGATCCATGCCCACCTATGCTCTCATGTGTGGCCTTCGTTACGCGTCTCGGGCCCGCCGTGCGCGCGCGCGCGCCTTCGTCATAGCCTTCCTTTGACAGCAGCGGCCGCTCCCGTCAATAAGCTCTCACGCTTTCCAATAAACTAAGGACACGTCAGGCCAACGCCTACGAGCGGGCCCGTCTCCCCATATCCGGCCCCCGCGCGGACGAGCCTTCGGCACGGTAAACCGCGTTTAATCGAAAGCGCCCCTCCGGGCACCCCGTAGCCCCGTTCACCACATCAACGGCCGCTCGGATGCTACGCCAATGATACATCGACCGGTAAATAAAATAAACCAAACAACGAAAAAAAAGGGGTTGCAACACGTGGACTTCCCAGGGGGTCACCCATCCTAGTACTACTCTCGCCCAAGCACGCCTAACTGCGGAGTTCTGATGGGATCCGGTGCATTAGTGCTGGTATGATCGCAACCGAAAGAATACCACCTCCTTATTCCTTTATACCTTTCCACGCCTTGATCCATGCCCACCTATGCTCTCATGTGTGGCCTTCGTTACGCGTCTCGGGCCCGCCGTGCGCGCGCGCGCGCCTTCGTCATAGCCTTCCTTTGACAGAAGCGGCCGCTCCCGTCAATAAGCTCTCACGCTTTCCAATAAACTAAGGACACGTCAGGCCAACGCCTACGAGCGGGCCCGTCTCCCCATATCCGGCCCCCGCGCGGACGAGCCTTCGGCACGGTAAACCGCGTTTAATCGAAAGCGCCCCTCCGGGCACCCCGTAGCCCCGTTCACCACATCAACGGCCGCTCGGATGCTACGCCAATGATACATCGACCGGTAAATAAAATAAACCAAACAACGAAAAAAAAGGGGTTGCAACACGAGGACTTCCCAGGGGGTCACCCATCCTAGTACTACTCTCGCCCAAGCACGCTTAACTGCGGAGTTCTGATGGGATCCGGTGCATTAGTGCTGGTATGATCGCAACCGAAAGAATACCACCTCCTTATTCCTTTATACCTTTCCACGCCTTGATCCATGCCCACCTATGCTCTCATGTGTGGCATTCGTTACGCGTCTCGGGCCCGCCGTGCGCGCGCGCGCGCCTTCGTCATAGCCTTCCATTGACAGAAGCGGCCGCTCCCGTCAATAAGCTCTCACGCTTTCCAATAAACTAAGGACACGTCAGGCCAACGCCTACGAGCGGGCCCGTCTCCCCATTTCCGGCCCCTGCGCGGACGAGCCTTCGGCACGGTAAACCGCGTTTAATCGAAAGCGCCCCTCCGGGCACCCCGTAGCCCCGTTCACCACATCAACGGCCGCTCGGATGCTACGCCAATGATACATCGACCGGTAAATAAAATAAACCAAACAACGAAAAAAAAGGGGTTGCAACACGAGGACTTCCCAGGGGGTCACCCATCCTAGTACTACTCTCGCCCAAGCACGCTTAACTGCGGAGTTCTGATGGGATCCGGTGCATTAGTGCTGGTATGATCGCAACCGAAAGAATACCACCTCCTTATTCCTTTATACCTTTCCACGCCTTGATCCATGCCCACCTATGCTCTCATGTGTGGCCTTCGTTACGCGTCTCGGGCCCGCCGTGCGCGCGCGCGCGCCTTCGTTATAGCCTTCCTTTGACAGAAGCGGCCGCTCCCGTCAATAAGCTCTCACGCTTTCCAATAAACTAAGGACACGTCAGGCCAACGCCTACGAGCGGGCCCGTCTCCCCATATCCGGCCCCCGCGCGGAAGAGCCTTCGGCACGGTAAACCGCGTTTAATCGAAAGCGCCCCTCCGGGCACCCCGTAGCCCCGTTCACCACATCAACGGCCGCTCGGATGCTACGCCAATGATACATCGACCGGTAAATAAAATAAACCAAACAACGAAAAAAAAGGGGTTGCAACACGAGGACTTCCCAGGGGGTCACCCATCCTAGTACTACTCTCGCCCAAGCACGCTTAACTGCGGAGTTCTGATGGGATCCGGTGCATTAGTGCTGGTATGATCGCAACCGAAAGAATACCACCTCCTTATTCCTTTATACCTTTCCACGCCTTGATCCATGCCCACCTATGCTCTCATGTGTGGCCTTCGTTACGCGTCTCGGGCCCGCCGTGCGCGCGCGCGCGCCTTCGTCATAGCCTTCCATTGACAGAAGCGGCCGCTCCCGTCAATAAGCTCTCACGCTTTCCAATAAACTAAGGACACGTCAGGCCAACGCCTACGAGCGGGCCCGTCTCCCCATATCCGGCCCCCGCGCGGACGGGCCTTCGGCACGGTAAACCGCGTTTAATCGAAAGCGCCCCTCCGGGCACCCCGTAGCCCCGTTCACCACATCAACGGCCGCTCGGATGCTACGCCAATGATACATCGACCGGTAAATAAAATAAACCAAACAACGAAAAAAAAGGGGTTGCAACACGAGGACTTCCCAGGGGGTCACCCATCCTAGTACTACTCTCGCCCAAGCACGCTTAACTGCGGAGTTCTGATGGGATCCGGTGCATTAGTGCTGGTATGATCGCAACCGAAAGAATACCACCTCCTTATTCCTTTATACCTTTCCACGCCTTGATCCATGCCCACCTATGCTCTCATGTGTGGCCTTCGTTACGCGTCTCGGGCCCGGCGTGCGCGCGCGCCTTCGTCATAGCCTTCCTTTGACAGAAGCGGCCGCTCCCGTCAATAAGCTCTCACGCTTTCCAATAAACTAAGGACACGTCAGGCCAACGCCTACGAGCGGGCCCGTCTCCCCATATCCGGCCCCCGCGCGGACGAGCCTTCGGCACGGTAAACCGCGTTTAATCGAAAGCGCCCCTCCGGGCACCCCGTAGCCCCGTTCACCACATCAACGGCCGCTCGGATGCTACGCCAATGATACATCGACCGGTAAATAAAATAAACCAAACAACGAAAAAAAAGGGGTTGCAACACGAGGACTTCCCAGGGGGTCACCCATCCTAGTACTACTCTCGCCCAAGCACGCTTAACTGCGGAGTTCTGATGGGATCCGGTGCATTAGTGCTGGTATGATCGCAACCGAAAGAATACCACCTCCTTATTCCTTTATACCTTTCCACGCCTTGATCCATGCCCACCTATGCTCTCATGTGTGGCCTTCGTTACGCGTCTCGGGCCCGCCGTGCGCGCGCGCGCGCCTTCGTCATAGCCTTCCTTTGACAGAAGCGGCCGCTCCCGTCAATAAGCTCTCACGCTTTCCAATAAACTAAGGACACGTCAGGCCAACGCCTACGAGCGGGCCCGTCTCCCCATATCCGGCCCCCGCGCGGACGGGCCTTCGGCACGGTAAACCGCGTTTAATCGAAAGCGCCCCTCCGGGCACCCCGTAGCCCCGTTCACCACATCAACGGCCGCTCGGATGCTACGCCAATGATACATCGACCGGTAAATAAAATAAACCAAACAACGAAAAAAAAGGGGTTGCAACACGAGGACTTCCCAGGGGGTCACCCATCCTAGTACTACTCTCGCCCAAGCACGCTTAACTGCGGAGTTCTGATGGGATCCGGTGCATTAGTGCTGGTATGATCGCAACCGAAAGAATACCACCTCCTTATTCCTTTATACCTTTCCACGCCTTGATCCATGCCCACCTATGCTCTCATGTGTGGCCTTCGTTACGCGTCTCGGGCCCGCCGTGCGCGCGCGCCTTCGTCATAGCCTTCCTTTGACAGAAGCGGCCGCTCCCGTCAATAAGCTCTCATGCTTTCCAATAAACTAAGGACACGTCAGGCCAACGCCTACGAGCGGGCCCGTCTCCCCATATCCGGCCCCCGCGCGGACGAGCCTTCGGCACGGTAAACCGCGTTTAATCGAAAGCGCCCCTCCGGGCACCCCGTAGCCCCGTTCACCACATCAACGGCCGCTCGGATGCTACGCCAATGATACATCGACCGGTAAATAAAATAAACCAAACAACGAAAAAAAAGGGGTTGCAACACGAGGACTTCCCAGGGGGTCACCCATCCTAGTACTACTCTCGCCCAAGCACGCTTAACTGCGGAGTTCTGATGGGATCCGGTGCATTAGTGCTGGTATGATCGCAACCGAAAGAATACCACCTCCTTATTCCTTTATACCTTTCCACGCCTTGATCCATGCCCACCTATGCTCTCATGTGTGGCCTTCGTTACGCGTCTCGGGCCCGCCGTGCGCGCGCGCGCGCCTTCGTCATAGCCTTCCTTTGACAGAAGCGGCCGCTCCCGTCAATAAGCTCTCACGCTTTCCAATAAACTAAGGACACGTCAGGCCAACGCCTACGAGCGGGCCCGTCTCCCCATATCCGGCCCCCGCGCGGACGGGCCTTCGGCACGGTAAACCGCGTTTAATCGAAAGCGCCCCTCCGGGCACCCCGTAGCCCCGTTCACCACATCAACGGCCGCTCGGATGCTACGCCAATGATACATCGACCGGTAAATAAAATAAACCAAACAACGAAAAAAAAGGGGTTGCAACACGAGGACTTCCCAGGGGGTCACCCATCCTAGTACTACTCTCGCCCAAGCACGCTTAACTGCGGAGTTCTGATGGGATCCGGTGCATTAGTGCTGGTATGATCGCAACCGAAAGAATACCACCTCCTTATTCCTTTATACCTTTCCACGCCTTGATCCATGCCCACCTATGCTCTCATGTGTGGCCTTCGTTACGCGTCTCGGGCCCGCCGTGCGCGCGCGCGCGCCTTCGTCATAGCCTTCCTTTGACAGAAGCGGCCGCTCCCGTCAATAAGCTCTCACGCTTTCCAATAAACTAAGGACACGTCAGGCCAACGCCTACGAGCGGGCCCGTCTCCCCATATCCGGCCCCCGCGCGGACGAGCCTTCGGCACGGTAAACCGCGTTTAATCGAAAGCGCCCCTCCGGGCACCCCGTAGCCCCGTTCACCACATCAACGGCCGCTCGGATGCTACGCCAATGATACATCGACCGGTAAATAAAATAAACCAAACAACGAAAAAAAAGGGGTTGCAACACGAGGACTTCCCAGGGGGTCACCCATCCTAGTACTACTCTCGCCCAAGCACGCTTAACTGCGGAGTTCTGATGGGATCCGGTGCATTAGTGCTGGTATGATCGCAACCGAAAGAATACCACCTCCTTATTCCTTTATACCTTTCCACGCCTTGATCCATGCCCACCTATGCTCTCATGTGTGGCCTTCGTTACGCGTCTCGGGCCCGCCGTGCGCGCGCGCGCGCCTTCATCATAGCCTTCCTTTGACAGAAGCGGCCGCTCCCGTCAATAAGCTCTCACGCTTTCCAATAAACTAAGGACACGTCAGGCCAACGCCTACGAGCGGGCCCGTCTCCCCATATCCGGCCCCCGCGCGGACGAGCCTTCGGCACGGTAAACCGCGTTTAATCGAAAGCGCCCCTCCGGGCACCCCGTAGCCCCGTTCACCACATCAACGGCCGCTCGGATGCTACGCCAATGATACATCGACCGGTAAATAAAATAAACCAAACAACGAAAAAAAAGGGGTTGCAACACGAGGACTTCCCAGGGGGTCACCCATCCTAGTACTACTCTCGCCCAAGCACGCTTAACTGCGGAGTTCTGATGGGATCCGGTGCATTAGTGCTGGTATGATCGCAACCGAAAGAATACCACCTCCTTATTCCTTTATACCTTTCCACGCCTTGATCCATGCCCACCTATGCTCTCATGTGTGGCCTTCGTTACGCGTCTCGGGCCCGCCGTGCGCGCGCGCGCGCCTTCGTCATAGCCTTCCTTTGACAGAAGCGGCCGCTCCCGTCAATAAGCTCTCACGCTTTCCAATAAACTAAGGACACGTCAGGCCAACGCCTACGAGCGGGCCCGTCTCCCCATATCCGGCCCCCGCGCGGACGAGCCTTCGGCACGGTAAACCGCGTTTAATGGAAAGCGCCCCTCCGGGCACCCCGTAGCCCCGTTCACCACATCAACGGCCGCTCGGATGCTACGCCAATGATACATCGACCGGTAAATAAAATAAACCAAACAACGAAAAAAAAGGGGTTGCAACACGAGGACTTCCCAGGGGGTCACCCATCCTAGTACTACTCTCGCCCAAGCACGCTTAACTGCGGAGTTCTGATGGGATCCGGTGCATTAGTGCTGGTATGATCGCAACCGAAAGAATACCACCTCCTTATTCCTTTATACCTTTCCACGCCTTGATCCATGCCCACCTATGCTCTCATGTGTGGCCTTCGTTACGCGTCTCGGGCCCGCCGTGCGCGCGCGCGCGCCTTCGTCATAGCCTTCCTTTGACAGAAGCGGCCGCTCCCGTCAATAAGCTCTCACGCTTTCCAATAAACTAAGGACACGTCAGGCCAACGCCTACGAGCGGGCCCGTCTCCCCATATCCGGCCCCCGCGCGGACGAGCCTTCGGCACGGTAAACCGCGTTTAATCGAAAGCGCCCCTCCGGGCACCCCGTAGCCCCGTTCACCACATCAACGGCCGCTCGGATGCTACGCCAATGATACATCGACCGGTAAATAAAATAAACCAAACAACGAAAAAAAAGGGGTTGCAACACGAGGACTTCCCAGGGGGTCACCCATCCTAGTACTACTCTCGCCCAAGCACGCTTAACTGCGGAGTTCTGATGGGATCCGGTGCATTAGTGCTGGCATGATCGCAACCGAAAGAATACCACCTCCTTATTCCTTTATACCTTTCCACGCCTTGATCCATGCCCACCTATGCTCTCATGTGTGGCCTTCGTTACGCGTCTCGGGCCCGCCGTGCGCGCGCGCGCGCCTTCGTCATAGCCTTCCTTTGACAGAAGCGGCCGCTCCCGTCAATAAGCTCTCACGCTTTCCAATAAACTAAGGACACGTCAGGCCAACGCCTACGAGCGGGCCCGTCTCCCCATATCCGGCACCCGCGCGGACGAGCTTTCGGCACGGTAAACCGCGTTTAATCGAAAGCGCCCCTCCGGGCACCCCGTAGCCCCGTTCACCACATCAACGGCCGCTCGGATGCTACGCCAATGATACATCGACCGGTAAAAAAAATAAACCAAACAACGAAAAAAAAGGGGTTGCAACACGAGGACTTCCCAGGGGGTCACCCATCCTAGTACTACTCTCGCCCAAGCACGCTTAACTGCGGAGTTCTGATGGGATCCGGTGCATTAGTGCTGGTATGATCGCAACCGAAAGAATACCACCTCCTTATTCCTTTATACCTTTCCACGCCTTGATCCATGCCCACCTATGCTCTCATGTGTGGCCTTCGTTACGCGTCTCGGGCCCGCCGTGCGCGCGCGCGCGCCTTCGTCATAGCCTTCCTTTGACAGAAGCGGCCGCTCCCGTCAATAAGCTCTCACGCTTTCCAATAAACTAAGGACACGTCAGGCCAACGCCTACGAGCGGGCCCGTCTCCCCATATCCGGCCCCCGCGCGGACGAGCCTTCGGCACGGTAAACCGCGTTTAATCGAAAGCGCCCCTCCGGGCACCCCGTAGCCCCGTTCACCACATCAACGGCCGCTCGGATGCTACGCCAATGATACATCGACCGGTAAATAAAATAAACCAAACAACGAAAAAAAAGGGGTTGCAACACGTGGACTTCCCAGGGGGTCACCCATCCTAGTACTACTCTCGCCCAAGCACGCCTAACTGCGGAGTTCTGATGGGATCCGGTGCATTAGTGCTGGTATGATCGCAACCGAAAGAATACCACCTCCTTATTCCTTTATACCTTTCCACGCCTTGATCCATGCCCACCTATGCTCTCATGTGTGGCCTTCGTTACGCGTCTCGGGCCCGCCGTGCGCGCGCGCGCGCCTTCGTCATAGCCTTCCTTTGACAGAAGCGGCCGCTCCCGTCAATAAGCTCTCACGCTTTCCAATAAACTAAGGACACGTCAGGCCAACGCCTACGAGCGGGCCCGTCTCCCCATATCCGGCCCCCGCGCGGACGAGCCTTCGGCACGGTAAACCGCGTTTAATCGAAAGCGCCCCTCCGGGCACCCCGTAGCCCCGTTCACCACATCAACGGCCGCTCGGATGCTACGCCAATGATACATCGACCGGTAAATAAAATAAACCAAACAACGAAAAAAAAGGGGTTGCAACACGAGGACTTCCCAGGGGGTCACCCATCCTAGTACTACTCTCGCCCAAGCACACTTAACTGCGGAGTTCTGATGGGATCCGGTGCATTAGTGCTGGTATGATCGCAACCGAAAGAATACCACCTCCTTATTCCTTTATACCTTTCCACGCCTTGATCCATGCCCACCTATGCTCTCATGTGTGGCATTCGTTACGCGTCTCGGGCCCGCCGTGCGCGCGCGCGCGCCTTCGTCATAGCCTTCCATTGACAGAAGCGGCCGCTCCCGTCAATAAGCTCTCACGCTTTCCAATAAACTAAGGACACGTCAGGCCAACGCCTACGAGCGGGCCCGTCTCCCCATATCCGGCCCCTGCGCGGACGAGCCTTCGGCACGGTAAACCGCGTTTAATCGAAAGCGCCCCTCCGGGCACCCCGTAGCCCCGTTCACCACATCAACGGCCGCTCGGATGCTACGCCAATGATACATCGACCGGTAAATAAAATAAACCAAACAACGAAAAAAAAGGGGTTGCAACACGAGGACTTCCCAGGGGGTCACCCATCCTAGTACTACTCTCGCCCAAGCACGCTTAACTGCGGAGTTCTGATGGGATCCGGTGCATTAGTGCTGGTATGATCGCAACCGAAAGAATACCACCTCCTTATTCCTTTATACCTTTCCACGCCTTGATCCATGCCCACCTATGCTCTCATGTGTGGCCTTCGTTACGCGTCTCGGGCCCGCCGTGCGCGCGCGCGCGCCTTCGTCATAGCCTTCCTTTGACAGAAGCGGCCGCTCCCGTCAATAAGCTCTCACGCTTTCCAATAAACTAAGGACACGTCAGGCCAACGCCTACGAGCGGGCCCGTCTCCCCATATCCGGCCCCCGCGCGGACGAGCCTTCGGCACGGTAAACCGCGTTTAATCGAAAGCGCCCCTCCGGGCACCCCGTAGCCCCGTTCACCACATCAACGGCCGCTCGGATGCTACGCCAATGATACATCGACCGGTAAATAAAATAAACCAAACAACGAAAAAAAAGGGGTTGCAACACGAGGACTTCCCAGGGGGTCACCCATCCTAGTACTACTCTCGCCCAAGCACGCTTAACTGCGGAGTTCTGATGGGATCCGGTGCATTAGTGCTGGTATGATCGCAACCGAAAGAATACCACCTCCTTATTCCTTTATACCTTTCCACGCCTTGATCCATGCCCACCTATGCTCTCATGTGTGGCCTTCGTTACGCGTCTCGGGCCCGCCGTGCGCGCGCGCGCGCCTTCGTCATAGCCTTCCTTTGACAGAAGCGGCCGCTCCCGTCAATAAGCTCTCACGCTTTCCAATAAACTAAGGACACGTCAGGCCAACGCCTACGAGCGGGCCCGTCTCCCCATATCCGGCCCCCGCGCGGACGAGCCTTCGGCACGGTAAACCGCGTTTAATCGAAAGCGCCCCTCCGGGCACCCCGTAGCCCCGTTCACCACATCAACGGCCGCTCGGATGCTACGCCAATGATACATCGACCGGTAAATAAAATAAACCAAACAACGAAAAAAAAGGGGTTGCAACACGAGGACTTCCCAGGGGGTCACCCATCCTAGTACTACTCTCGCCCAAGCACGCTTAACTGCGGAGTTCTGATGGGATCCGGTGCATTAGTGCTGGTATGATCGCAACCGAAAGAATACCACCTCCTTATTCCTTTATACCTTTCCACGCCTTGATCCATGCCCACCTATGCTCTCATGTGTGGCCTTCGTTACGCGTCTCGGGCCCGCCGTGCGCGCGCGCGCGCCTTCGTCATAGCCTTCCATTGACAGAAGCGGCCGCTCCCGTCAATAAGCTCTCACGCTTTCCAATAAACTAAGGACACGTCAGGCCAACGCCTACGAGCGGGCCCGTCTCCCCATATCCGGCCCCCGCGCGGACGAGCCTTCGGCACGGTAAACCGCGTTTAATCGAAAGCGCCCCTCCGGGCACCCCGAAGCCCCGTTCACCACATCAACGGCCGCTCGGATGCTACGCCAATGATACATCGACCGGTAAATAAAATAAACCAAACAACGAAAAAATAGGGGTTGCAACACGAGGACTTCCCAGGGGGTCACCCATCCTAGTACTACTCTCGCCCAAGCACGCTTAACTGCGGAGTTCTGATGGGATCCGGTGCATTAGTGCTGGTATGATCGCAACCGAAAGAATACCACCTCCTTATTCCTTTATACCTTTCCACGCCTTGATCCATGCCCACCTATGCTCTCATGTGTGGCCTTCGTTACGCGTCTCGGGCCCGCCGTGCGCGCGCGCCTTCGTCATAGCCTTCCTTTGACAGAAGCGGCCGCTCCCGTCAATAAGCTCTCACGCTTTCCAATAAACTAAGGACACGTCAGGCCAACGCCTACGAGCGGGCCCGTCTCCCCATATCCGGCCCCCGCGCGGACGAGCCTTCGGCACGGTAAACCGCGTTTAATCGAAAGCGCCCCTCCGGGCACCCCGTAGCCCCGTTCACCACATCAACGGCCGCTCGGATGCTACGCCAATGATACATCGACCGGTAAATAAAATAAACCAAACAACGAAAAAAAAGGGGTTGCAACACGAGGACTTCCCAGGGGGTCACCCATCCTAGTACTACTCTCGCCCAAGCACGCTTAACTGCGGAGTTCTGATGGGATCCGGTGCATTAGTGCTGGTATGATCGCAACCGAAAGAATACCACCTCCTTATTCCTTTATACCTTTCCACGCCTTGATCCATGCCCACCTATGCTCTCATGTGTGGCCTTCGTTACGCGTCTCGGGCCCGCCGTGCGCGCGCGCGCGCCTTCGTCATAGCCTTCCTTTGACAGAAGCGGCCGCTCCCGTCAATAAGCTCTCACGCTTTCCAATAAACTAAGGACACGTCAGGCCAACGCCTACGAGCGGGCCCGTCTCCCCATATCCGGCCCCCGCGCGGACGAGCCTTCGGCACGGTAAACCGCGTTTAATCGAAAGCGCCCCTCCGGGCACCCCGTAGCCCCGTTCACCACATCAACGGCCGCTCGGATGCTACGCCAATGATACATCGACCGGTAAATAAAATAAACCAAACAACGAAAAAAAAGGGGTTGCAACACGAGGACTTCCCAGGGGGTCACCCATCCTAGTACTACTCTCGCCCAAGCACGCTTAACTGCGGAGTTCTGATGGGATCCGGTGCATTAGTGCTGGTATGATCGCAACCGAAAGAATACCACCTCCTTATTCCTTTATACCTTTCCACGCCTTGATCCATGCCCACCTATGCTCTCATGTGTGGCCTTCGTTACGCGTCTCGGGCCCGCCGTGCGCGCGCGCGCGCCTTCGTCATAGCCTTCCTTTGACAGAAGCGGCCGCTCCCGTCAATAAGCTCTCACGCTTTCCAATAAACTAAGGACACGTCAGGCCAACGCCTACGAGCGGGCCCGTCTCCCCATATCCGGCCCCCGCGCGGACGAGCCTTCGGCACGGTAAACCGCGTTTAATCGAAAGCGCCCCTCCGGGCACCCCGTAGCCCCGTTCACCACATCAACGGCCGCTCGGATGCTACGCCAATGATACATCGACCGGTAAATAAAATAAACCAAACAACGAAAAAAAAGGGGTTGCAACACGAGGACTTCCCAGGGGGTCACCAATCCTAGTACTACTCTCGCCCAAGCACGCTTAACTGCGGAGTTCTGATGGGATCCGGTGCATTAGTGCTGGTATGATCGCAACCGAAAGAATACCACCTCCTTATTCCTTTATACCTTTCCACGCCTTGATCCATGCCCACCTATGCTCTCATGTGTGGCCTTCGTTACGCGTCTCGGGCCCGCCGTGCGCGCGCGCGCGCCTTCGTCATAGCCTTCCTTTGACAGAAGCGGCCGCTCCCGTCAATAAGCTCTCACGCTTTCCAATAAACTAAGGACACGTCAGGCCAACGCCTACGAGCGGGCCCGTCTCCCCATATCCGGCCCCCGCGCGGACGAGCCTTCGGCACGGTAAACCGCGTTTAATGGAAAGCGCCCCTCCGGGCACCCCGTAGCCCCGTTCACCACATCAACGGCCGCTCGGATGCTACGCCAATGATACATCGACCGGTAAATAAAATAAACCAAACAACGAAAAAAAAGGGGTTGCAACACGAGGACTTCCCAGGGGGTCACCCATCCTAGTACTACTCTCGCCCAAGCACGCTTAACTGCGGAGTTCTGATGGGATCCGGTGCATTAGTGCTGGTATGATCGCAACCGAAAGAATACCACCTCCTTATTCCTTTATACCTTTCCACGCCTTGATCCATGCCCACCTATGCTCTCATGTGTGGCCTTCGTTACGCGTCTCGGGCCCGCCGCGCGCGCGCGCGCGCCTTCGTCATAGCCTTCCTTTGACAGAAGCGGCCGCTCCCGTCAATAAGCTCTCACGCTTTCCAATAAACTAAGGACACGTCAGGCCAACGCCTACGAGCGGGCCCGTCTCCCCATATCCGGCCCCCGCGCGGACGAGCCTTCGGCACGGTAAACCGCGTTTAATCGAAAGCGCCCCTCCGGGCACCCCGTAGCCCCGTTCACCACATCAACGGCCGCTCGGATGCTACGCCAATGATACATCGACCGGTAAATAAAATAAACCAAACAACGAAAAAAAAGGGGTTGCAACACGAGGACTTCCCAGGGGGTCACCCATCCTAGTACTACTCTCGCCCAAGCACGCTTAACTGCGGAGTTCTGATGGGATCCGGTGCATTAGTGCTGGCATGATCGCAACCGAAAGAATACCACCTCCTTATTCCTTTATACCTTTCCACGCCTTGATCCATGCCCACCTATGCTCTCATGTGTGGCCTTCGTTACGCGTCTCGGGCCCGCCGTGTGCGCGCGCGCGCCTTCGTCATAGCCTTCCTTTGACAGAAGCGGCCGCTCCCGTCAATAAGCTCTCACGCTTTCCAATAAACTAAGGACACGTCAGGCCAACGCCTACGAGCGGGCCCGTCTCCCCATATCCGGCCCCCGCGCGGACGAGCTTTCGGCACGGTAAACCGCGTTTAATCGAAAGCGCCCCTCCGGGCACCCCGTAGCCCCGTTCACCACATCAACGGCCGCTCGGATGCTACGCCAATGATACATCGACCGGTAAAAAAAATAAACCAAACAACGAAAAAAAAGGGGTTGCAACACGAGGACTTCCCAGGGGGTCACCCATCCTAGTACTACTCTCGCCCAAGCACGCTTAACTGCGGAGTTCTGATGGGATCCGGTGCATTAGTGCTGGTATGATCGCAACCGAAAGAATACCACCTCCTTATTCCTTTATACCTTTCCACGCCTTGATCCATGCCCACCTATGCTCTCATGTGTGGCCTTCGTTACGCGTCTCGGGCCCGCCGCGCGCGCGCGCGCGCCTTCGTCATAGCCTTCCTTTGACAGAAGCGGCCGCTCCCGTCAATAAGCTCTCACGCTTTCCAATAAACTAAGGACACGTCAGGCCAACGCCTACGAGCGGGCCCGTCTCCCCATATCCGGCCCCCGCGCGGACGAGCCTTCGGCACGGTAAACCGCGTTTAATCGAAAGCGCCCCTCCGGGCACCCCGTAGCCCCGTTCACCACATCAACGGCCGCTCGGATGCTACGCCAATGATACATCGACCGGTAAATAAAATAAACCAAACAACGAAAAAAAAGGGGTTGCAACACGAGGACTTCCCAGGGGGTCACCCATCCTAGTACTACTCTCGCCCAAGCACGCTTAACTGCGGAGTTCTGATGGGATCCGGTGCATTAGTGCTGGTATGATCGCAACCGAAAGAATACCACCTCCTTATTCCTTTATACCTTTCCACGCCTTGATCCATGCCCACCTATGCTCTCATGTGTGGCCTTCGTTACGCGTCTCGGGCCCGCCGTGCGCGCGCGCGCGCCTTCGTCATAGCCTTCCTTTGACAGAAGCGGCCGCTCCCGTCAATAAGCTCTCACGCTTTCCAATAAACTAAGGACACGTCAGGCCAACGCCTACGAGCGGGCCCGTCTCCCCATATCCGGCCCCCGCGCGGACGAGCCTTCGGCACGGTAAACCGCGTTTAATCGAAAGCGCCCCTCCGGGCACCCCGTAGCCCCGTTCACCACATCAACGGCCGCTCGGATGCTACGCCAATGATACATCGACCGGTAAATAAAATAAACCAAACAACGAAAAAAAAGGGGTTGCAACACGAGGACTTCCCAGGGGGCCACCCATCCTAGTACTACTCTCGCCCAAGCACGCTTAACTGCGGAGTTCTGATGGGATCCGGTGCATTAGTGCTGGTATGATCGCAACCGAAAGAATACCACCTCCTTATTCCTTTATACCTTTCCACGCCTTGATCCATGCCCACCTATGCTCTCATGTGTGGCCTTCGTTACGCGTCTCGGGCCCGCCGTGCGCGCGCGCGCGCCTTCGTCATAGCCTTCCTTTGACAGAAGCGGCCGCTCCCGTCAATAAGCTCTCACGCTTTCCAATAAACTAAGGACACGTCAGGCCAACGCCTACGAGCGGGCCCGTCTCCCCATATCCGGCCCCCGCGCGGACGAGCCTTCGGCACGGTAAACCGCGTTTAATCGAAAGCGCCCCTCCGGGCACCCCGTAACCCCGTTCACCACATCAACGGCCGCTCGGATGCTACGCCAATGATACATCGACCGGTAAATAAAATAAACCAAACAACGAAAAAAAAGGGGTTGCAACACGAGGACTTCCCAGGGGGTCACCCATCCTAGTACTACTCTCGCCCAAGCACGCTTAACTGCGGAGTTCTGATGGGATCCGGTGCATTAGTGCTGGTATGATCGCAACCGAAAGAATACCACCTCCTTATTCCTTTATACCTTTCCACGCCTTGATCCATGCCCACCTATGCTCTCATGTGTGGCCTTCGTTACGCGTCTCGGGCCCGCCGTGCGCGCGCGCGCGCCTTCGTCATAGCCTTCCTTTGACAGAAGCGGCCGCTCCCGTCAATAAGCTCTCACGCTTTCCAATAAACTAAGGACACGTCAGGCCAACGCCTACGAGCGGGCCCGTCTCCCCATATCCGGCCCCCGCGCGGACGAGCCTTCGGCACGGTAAACCGCGTTTAATCGAAAGCGCCCCTCCGGGCACCCCGTAGCCCCGTTCACCACATCAACGGCCGCTCGGATGCTACGCCAATGATACATCGACCGGTAAATAAAATAAACCAAACAACGAAAAAAAAGGGGTTGCAACACGAGGACTTCCCAGGGGGTCACCCATCCTAGTACTACTCTCGCCCAAGCACGCTTAACTGCGGAGTTCTGATGGGATCCGGTGCATTAGTGCTGGTATGATCGCAACCGAAAGAATACCACCTCCTTATTCCTTTATACCTTTCCACGCCTTGATCCATGCCCACCTATGCTCTCATGTGTGGCCTTCGTTACGCGTCTCGGGCCCGCCGCGCGCGCGCGCGCGCCTTCGTCATAGCCTTCCATTGACAGAAGCGGCCGCACCCGTCAATAAGCTCTCACGCTTTCCAATAAACTAAGGACACGTCAGGCCAACGCCTACGAGCGGGCCCGTCTCCCCATATCCGGCTCCCGCGCGGACGAGCCTTCGGCACGGTAAACCGCGTTTAATCGAAAGCGCCCCTCCGGGCACCCCGTAGCCCCGTTCACCACATCAACGGCAGCTCGGATGCTACGCCAATGATACATCGACCGGTAAATAAAATAAACCAAACAACGAAAAAAAAGGGGTTGCAACACGAGGACTTCCCAGGGGGTCACCCATCCTAGTACTACTCTCGCCCAAGCACGCTTAACTGCGGAGTTCTGATGGGATCCGGTGCATTAGTGCTGGTATGATCGCAACCGAAAGAATACCACCTCCTTATTCCTTTATACCTTTCCACGCCTTGATCCATGTCCACCTATGCTCTCATGTGTGGCCTTCGTTACGCGTCTCGGGCCCGCCGTGCGCGCGCGCGCGCCTTCGTCATAGCCTTCCTTTGACAGAAGCGGCCGCTCCCGTCAATAAGCTCTCACGCTTTCCAATAAACTAAGGACACGTCAGGCCAACGCCTACGAGCGGGCCCGTCTCCCCATATCCGGCCCCCGCGCGGACGAGCCTTCGGCACGGTAAACCGCGTTTAATCGAAAGCGCCCCTCCGGGCACCCCGTAGCCCCGTTCACCACATCAACGGCCGCTCGGATGCTACGCCAATGATACATCGACCGGTAAATAAAATAAACCAAACAACGAAAAAAAAGGGGTTGCAACACGAGGACTTCCCAGGGGGTCACCCATCCTAGTACTACTCTCGCCCAAGCACGCTTAACTGCGGAGTTCTGATGGGATCCGGTGCATTAGTGCTGGTATGATCGCAACCGAAAGAATACCACCTCCTTATTCCTTTATACCTTTCCACGCCTTGATCCATGCCCACCTATGCTCTCATGTGTGGCCTTCGTTACGCGTCTCGGGCCCGCCGTGCGCGCGCGCGCGCCTTCGTCATAGCCTTCCTTTGACAGAAGCGGCCGCTCCCGTCAATAAGCTCTCACGCTTTCCAATAAACTAAGGACACGTCAGGCCAACGCCTACGAGCGGGCCCGTCTCCCCATATCCGGCCCCCGCGCGGACTAGCCTTCGGCACGGTAAACCGCGTTTAATCGAAAGCGCCCCTCCGGGCACCCCGTAGCCCCGTTCACCACATCAACGGCCGCTCGGATGCTACGCCAATGATACATCGACCGGTAAATAAAATAAACCAAACAACGAAAAAAAAGGGGTTGCAACACGAGGACTTCCCAGGGGGTCACCCATCCTAGTACTACTCTCGCCCAAGCACGCTTACCTGCGGAGTTCTGATGGGATCCGGTGCATTAGTGCTGGTATGATCGCAACCGAAAGAATACCACCTCCTTATTCCTTTATACCTTTCCACGCCTTGATCCATGCCCACCTATGCTCTCATGTGTGGCCTTCGTTACGCGTCTCGGGCCCGCCGTGCGCGCGCGCGCGCCTTCGTCATAGCCTTCCTTTGACAGAAGCGGCCGCTCCCGTCAATAAGCTCTCACGCTTTCCAATAAACTAAGGACACGTCAGGCCAACGCCTACGAGCGGGCCCGTCTCCCCATATCCGGCCCCCGCGCGGACGCGCCTTCGGCACGGTAAACCGCGTTTAATCGAAAGCGCCCCTCCGGGCACCCCGTAGCCCCGTTCACCACATCAACGGCCGCTCGGATGCTACGCCAATGATACATCGACCGGTAAATAAAATAAACCAAACAACGAAAAAAAAGGGGTTGCAACACGAGGACTTCCCAGGGGGTCACCCATCCTAGTACTACTCTCGCCCAAGCACGCTTAACTGCGGAGTTCTGATGGGATCCGGTGCATTAGTGCTGGTATGATCGCAACCGAAAGAATACCACCTCCTTATTCCTTTATACCTTTCCACGCCTTGATCCATGCCCACCTATGCTCTCATGTGTGGCCTTCGTTACGCGTCTCGGGCCCGCCGTGCGCGCGCGCGCGCCTTCGTCATAGCCTTCCTTTGACAGAAGCGGCCGCTCCCGTCAATAAGCTCTCACGCTTTCCAATAAACTAAGGACACGTCAGGCCAACGCCTACGAGCGGGCCCGTCTCCCCATATCGGCTCCCGCGCGGACGCGCCTTCGGCACGGTAAACCGCGTTTAATCGAAAGCGCCCCTCCGGGCACCCCGTAGCCCCGTTCACCACATCAACGGCCGCTCGGATGCTACGCCAATGATACATCGACCGGTAAATAAAATAAACCAAACAACGAAAAAAAAGGGGTTGCAACACGAGGACTTCCCAGGGGGTCACCCATCCTAGTACTACTCTCGCCCAAGCACGCTTAACTGCGGAGTTCTGATGGGATCCGGTGCATTAGTGCTGGTATGATCGCAACCGAAAGAATACCACCTCCTTATTCCTTTATACCTTTCCACGCCTTGATCCATGCCCACCTATGCTCTCATGTGTGGCCTTCGTTACGCGTCTCGGGCCCGCCGTGCGCGCGCGCGCGCCTTCGTCATAGCCTTCCTTTGACAGAAGCGGCCGCTCCCGTCAATAAGCTCTCACGCTTTCCAATAAACTAAGGACACGTCAGGCCAACGCCTACGAGCGGGCCCGTCTCCCCATATCCGGCCCCCGCGCGGACGAGCCTTCGGCACGGTAAACCGCGTTTAATCGAAAGCGCCCCTCCGGGCAACCCGTAGCCCCGTTCACCACATCAACGGCCGCTCGGATGCTACGCCAATGATACATCGACCGGTAAATAAAATAAACCAAACAACGAAAAAAAAGGGGTTGCAACACGAGGACTTCCCAGGGGGTCACCCATCCTAGTACTACTCTCGCCCAAGCACGCTTAACTGCGGAGTTCTGATGGGATCCGGTGCATCAGTGCTGGTATGATCGCAACCGAAAGAATACCACCTCCTTATTCCTTTATACCTTTCCACGCCTTGATCCATGCCCACCTATGCTCTCATGTGTGGCCTTCGTTACGCGTCTCGGGCCCGCCGTGCGCGCGCGCGCGCCTTCGTCATAGCCTTCCTTTGACAGAAGCGGCCGCTCCCGTCAATAAGCTCTCACGCTTTCCAATAAACTAAGGACACGTCAGGCCAACGCCTACGAGCGGGCCCGTCTCCCCATATCCGGCCCCCGCGCGGACGAGCCTTCGGCACGGTAAACCGCGTTTAATCGAAAGCGCCCCTCCGGGCACCCCGTAGCCCCGTTCACCACATCAACGGCCGCTCGGATGCTACGCCAATGATACATCGACCGGTAAATAAAATAAACCAAACAACGAAAAAAAAGGGGTTGCAACACGAGGACTTCCCAGGGGGTCACCCATCCTAGTACTACTCTCGCCCAAGCACGCTTAACTGCGGGGTTCTGATGGGATCCGGTGCATTAGTGCTGGTATGATCGCAACCGAAAGAATACCACCTCCTTATTCCTTTATACCTTTCCACGCCTTGATCCATGCCCACCTATGCTCTCATGTGTGGCCTTCGTTACGCGTCTCGGGCCCGCCGTGCGCGCGCGCGCGCCTTCGTCATAGCCTTCCTTTGACAGAAGCGGCCGCTCCCGTCAATAAGCTCTCACGCTTTCCAATAAACTAAGGACACGTCAGGCCAACGCCTACGAGCGGGCCCGTCTCCCCATATCCGGCCCCCGCGCGGACGAGCCTTCGGCACGGTAAACCGCGTTTAATCGAAAGCGCCCCTCCGGGCACCCCGTAGCCCCGTTCACCACATCAACGGCCGCTCGGATGCTACGCCAATGATACATCGACCGGTAAATAAAATAAACCAAACAACGAAAAAAAAGGGGTTGCAACACGAGGACTTCCCAGGGGGTCACCCATCCTAGTACTACTCTCGCCCAAGCACGCTTAACTGCGGAGTTCTGATGGGATCCGGTGCATTAGTGCTGGTATGATCGCAACCGAAAGAATACCACCTCCTTATTCCTTTATACCTTTCCACGCCTTGATCCATGCCCACCTATGCTCTCATGTGTGGCCTTCGTTACGCGTCTCGGGCCCGCCGTGCGCGCGCGCGCGCCTTCGTCATAGCCTTCCTTTGACAGAAGCGGCCGCTCCCGTCAATAAGCTCTCACGCTTTCCAATAAACTAAGGACACGTCAGGCCAACGCCTACGAGCGGGCCCGTCTCCCCATATCCGGCCCCCGCGCGGACGAGCCTTCGGCACGGTAAACCGCGTTTAATCGAAAGCGCCCCTCCGGGCACCCCGTAGCCCCGTTCACCACATCAACGGCCGCTCGGATGCTACGCCAATGATACATCGACCGGTAAATAAAATAAACCAAACAACGAAAAAAAAGGGGTTGCAACACGAGGACTTCCCAGGGGGTCACCCATCCTAGTACTACTCTCGCCCAAGCACGCTTAACTGCGGGGTTCTGATGGGATCCGGTGCATTAGTGCTGGTATGATCGCAACCGAAAGAATACCACCTCCTTATTCCTTTATACCTTTCCACGCCTTGATCCATGCCCACCTATGCTCTCATGTGTGGCCTTCGTTACGCGTCTCGGGCCCGCCGTGCGCGCGCGCGCGCCTTCGTCATAGCCTTCCTTTGACAGAAGCGGCCGCTCCCGTCAATAAGCTCTCACGCTTTCCAATAAACTAAGGACACGTCAGGCCAACGCCTACGAGCGGGCCCGTCTCCCCATATCCGGCTCCCGCGCGGACGAGCCTTCGGCACGGTAAACCGCATTTAATCGAAAGCGCCCCTCCGGGCACCCCGTAGCCCCGTTCACCACATCAACGGCCGCTCGGATGCTACGCCAATGATACATCGACCGGTAAATAAAATAAACCAAACAACGAAAAAAAAGGGGTTGCAACACGAGGACTTCCCAGGGGGTCACCCATCCTAGTACTACTCTCGCCCAAGCACGCTTAACTGCGGGGTTCTGATGGGATCCGGTGCATTAGTGCTGGTATGATCGCAACCGAAAGAATACTACCTCCTTATTCCTTTATACCTTTCCACGCCTTGATCCATGCCCACCTATGCTCTCATGTGTGGCCTTCGTTACGCGTCTCGGGCCCGCCGTGCGCGCGCGCGCGCCTTCGTCATAGCCTTCCTTTGACAGAAGCGGCCGCTCCCGTCAATATGCTCTCACGCTTTCCAATAAACTAAGGACACGTCAGGCCAACGCCTACGAGCGGGCCCGTCTCCCCATATCCGGCTCCCGCGCGGACGAGCCTTCGGCACGGTAAACCGCGTTTAATCGAAAGCGCCCCTCCGGGCACCCCGTAGCCCCGTTCACCACATCAACGGCCGCTCGGATGCTACGCCAATGATACATCGACCGGTAAATAAAATAAACCAAACAACGAAAAAAAAGGGGTTGCAACACGAGGACTTCCCAGGGGGTCACACATCCTAGTACTACTCTCGCCCAAGCACGCTTAACTGCGGAGTTCTGATGGGATCCGGTGCATCAGTGCTGGTATGATCGCAACCGAAAGAATACCACCTCCTTATTCCTTTATACCTTTCCACGCCTTGATCCATGCCCACCTATGCTCTCATGTGTGGCCTTCGTTACGCGTCTCGGGCCCGCCGTGCGCGCGCGCGCGCATTCGTCATAGCCTTCCTTTGACAGAAGCGGCCGCTCCCGTCAATAAGCTCTCACGCTTTCCAATAAACTAAGGACACGTCAGGCCAACGCCTACGAGCGGGCCCGTCTCCCCATATCCGGCTCCCGCGCGGACGAGCCTTCGGCACGGTAAACCGCGTTTAATCGAAAGCGCCCCTCCGGGCACCACGTAGCCCCGTTCACCACATCAACGGCCGCTCGGATGCTACGCCAATGATACATCGACCGGTAAATAAAATAAACCAAACAACGAAAAAAAAGGGGTTGCAACACGAGGACTTCCCAGGGGGTCACCCATCCTAGTACTACTCTCGCCCAAGCACGCTTAACTGCGGAGTTCTGATGGGATCCGGTGCATCAGTGCTGGTATGATCGCAACCGAAAGAATACCACCTCCTTATTCCTTTATACCTTTCCACGCCTTGATCCATGCCCACCTATGCTCTCATGTGTGGCCTTCGTTACGCGTCTCGGGCCCGCCGTGCGCGCGCGCGCGCATTCGTCATAGCCTTCCTTTGACAGAAGCGGCCGCTCCCGTCAATAAGCTCTCACGCTTTCCAATAAACTAAGGACACGTCAGGCCAACGCCTACGAGCGGGCCCGTCTCCCCATATCCGGCTCCCGCGCGGACGAGCCTTCGGCACGGTAAACCGCGTTTAATCGAAAGCGCCCCTCCGGGCACCACGTAGCCCCGTTCACCACATCAACGGCCGCTCGGATGCTACGCCAATGATACATCGACCGGTAAATAAAATAAACCAAACAACGAAAAAAAAGGGGTTGCAACACGAGGACTTCCCAGGGGGTCACCCATCCTAGTACTACTCTCGCCCAAGCACGCTTAACTGCGGGGTTCTGATGGGATCCGGTGCATCAGTGCTGGTATGATCGCAACCGAAAGAATACCACCTCCTTATTCCTTTATACCTTTCCACGCCTTGATCCATGCCCACCTATGCTCTCATGTGTGGCCTTCGTTACGCGTCTCGGGCCCGCCGTGCGCGCGCGCGCGCGCATTCGTCATAGCCTTCCTTTGACAGAAGCGGCCGCTCCCGTCAATAAGCTCTCACGCTTTCCAATAAACTAAGGACACGTCAGGCCAACGCCTACGAGCGGGCCCGTCTCCCCATATCCGGCTCCCGCGCGGACGAGCCTTCGGCACGGTAAACCGCGTTTAATCGAAAGCGCCCCTCCGGGCACCCCGTAGCCCCGTTCACCACATCAACGGCCGCTCGGATGCTACGCCAATGATACATCGACCGGTAAATAAAATAAACCAAACAACGAAAAAAAAGGGGTTGCAACACGAGGACTTCCCAGGGGGTCACCCATCCTAGTACTACTCTCGCCCAAGCACGCTTAACTGCGGGGTTCTGATGGGATCCGGTGCTTCAGTGCTGGTATGATCGCAACCGAAAGAATACCACCTCCTTATTCCTTTATACCTTTCCACGCCTTGATCCATGCCCACCTATGCTCTCATGTGTGGGCTTCGTTACGCGTCTCGGGCCCGCCGTGCGCGCGCGCGCGCATTCGTCATAGCCTTCCTTTGACAGAAGCGGCCGCTCCCGTCAATAAGCTCTCACGCTTTCCAATAAACTAAGGACACGTCAGGCCAACGCCTACGAGCGGGCCCGTCTCCCCATATCCGGCTCCCGCGCGGACGAGCCTTCGGCACGGTAAACCGCGTTTAATCGAAAGCGCCCCTCCGGGCACCCCGTAGCCCCGTTCACCACATCAACGGCCGCTCGGATGCTACGCCAATGATACATCGACCGGTAAATAAAATAAACCAAACAACGAAAAAAAAGGGGTTGCAACACGAGGACTTCCCAGGGGGTCACCCATCCTAGTACTACTCTCGCCCAAGCACGCTTAACTGCGGGGTTCTGATGGGATCCGGTGCTTCAGTGCTGGTATGATCGCAACCGAAAGAATACCACCTCCTTATTCCTTTATACCTTTCCACGCCTTGATCCATGCCCACCTATGCTCTCATGTGTGGGCTTCGTTACGCGTCTCGGGCCCGCCGTGCGCGCGCGCGCGCATTCGTCATAGCCTTCCTTTGACAGAAGCGGCCGCTCCCGTCAATAAGCTCTCACGCTTTCCAATAAACTAAGGACACGTCAGGCCAACGCCTACGAGCGGGCCCGTCTCCCCATATCCGGCTCCCGCGCGGACGAGCCTTCGGCACGGTAAACCGCGTTTAATCGAAAGCGCCCCTCCGGGCACCCCGTAGCCCCGTTCACCACATCAACGGCCGCTCGGATGCTACGCCAATGATACATCGACCGGTAAATAAAATAAACCAAACAACGAAAAAAAAGGGGTTGCAACACGAGGACTTCCCAGGGGGTCACCCATCCTAGTACTACTCTCGCCCAAGCACGCTTAACTGCGGAGTTCTGATGGGATCCGGTGCATCAGTGCTGGTATGATCGCAACCGAAAGAATACCACCTCCTTATTCCTTTATACCTTTCCACGCCTTGATCCATGCCCACCTATGCTCTCATGTGTGGCCTTCGTTACGCGTCTCGGGCCCGCCGTGCGCGCGCGCGCGCCTTCGTCATAGCCTTCCTTTGACAGAAGCGGCCGCTCCCGTCAATAAGCTCTCACGCTTTCCAATAAACTAAGGACACGTCAGGCCAACGCCTACGAGCGGGCCCGTCTCCCCATATCCGGCCCCCGCGCGGACGAGCCTTCGGCACGGTAAACCGCGTTTAATCGAAAGCGCCCCTCCGGGCACCCCGTAGCCCCGTTCACCACATCAACGGCCGCTCGGATGCTACGCCAATGATACATCGACCGGTAAATAAAATAAACCGAACAACGAAAAAAAAGGGGTTGCAACACGAGGACTTCCCAGGGGGTCACCCATCCTAGTACTACTCTCGCCCAAGCACGCTTAACTGCGGAGTTCTGATGGGATCCGGTGCATCAGTGCTGGTATGATCGCAACCGAAAGAATACCACCTCCTTATTCCTTTATACCTTTCCACGCCTTGATCCATGCCCAACTATGCTCTCATGTGTGGCCTTCGTTACGCGTCTCGGGTCCGCCGTGCGCGCGCGCGCGCATTCGTCATAGCCTTCCTTTGACAGAAGCGGCCGCTCCCGTCAATAAGCTCTCACGCTTTCCAATAAACTAAGGACACGTCAGGCCAACGCCTACGAGCGGGCCCGTCTCCCCATATCCGGCTCCCGCGCGGACGAGCCTTCGGCACGGTAAACCGCGTTTAATCGAAAGCGCCCCTCCGGGCACCACGTAGCCCCGTTCACCACATCAACGGCCGCTCGGATGCTACGCCAATGATACATCGACCGGTAAATAAAATAAACCAAACAACGAAAAAAAAGGGGTTGCAACACGAGGACTTCCCAGGGGGTCACCCATCCTAGTACTACTCTCGCCCAAGCACGCTTAACTGCGGAGTTCTGATGGGATCCGGTGCATTAGTGCTGGTATGATCGCAACCGAAAGAATACCACCTCCTTATTCCTTTATACCTTTCCACGCCTTGATCCATGCCCACCTATGCTCTCATGTGTGGCCTTCGTTACGCGTCTCGGGCCCGCCGTGCGCGCGCGCGCGCCTTCGTCATAGCCTTCCTTTGACAGAAGCGGCCGCTCCCGTCAATATGCTCTCACGCTTTCCAATAAACTAAGGACACGTCAGGCCAACGCCTACGAGCGGGCCCGTCTCCCCATATCCGGCCCCCGCGCGGACGAGCCTTCGGCACGGTAAACCGCGTTTAATCGAAAGCGCCCCTCCGGGCACCCCGTAGCCCCGTTCACCACATCAACGGCCGCTCGGATGCTACGCCAATGATACATCGACCGGTAAATAAAATAAACCAAACAACGAAAAAAAAGGGGTTGCAACACGAGGACTTCCCAGGGGGTCACCCATCCTAGTACTACTCTCGCCCAAGCACGCTTAACTGCGGAGTTCTGATGGGATCCGGTGCATCAGTGCTGGTATGATCGCAACCGAAAGAATACCACCTCCTTATTCCTTTATACCTTTCCACGCCTTGATCCATGCCCACCTATGCTCTCATGTGTGGCCTTCGTTACGCGTCTCGGGCCCGCCGTGCGCGCGCGCGCGCCTTCGTCATAGCCTTCCTTTGACAGAAGCGGCCGCTCCCGTCAATAAGCTCTCACGCTTTCCAATAAACTAAGGACACGTCAGGCCAACGCCTACGAGCGGGCCCGTCTCCCCATATCCGGCCCACGCGCGGACGAGCCTTCGGCACGGTAAACCGCGTTTAATCGAAAGCGCCCCTCCGGGCACCCCGTAGCCCCGTTCACCACATCAACGGCCGCTCGGATGCTACGCCAATGATACATCGACCGGTAAATAAAATAAACCGAACAACGAAAAAAAAGGGGTTGCAACACGAGGACTTCCCAGGGGGTCACCCATCCTAGTACTACTCTCGCCCAAGCACGCTTAACTGCGGAGTTCTGATGGGATCCGGTGCATCAGTGCTGGTATGATCGCAACCGAAAGAATACCACCTCCTTATTCCTTTATACCTTTCCACGCCTTGATCCATGCCCAACTATGCTCTCATGTGTGGCCTTCGTTACGCGTCTCGGGCCCGCCGTGCGCGCGCGCGCGCATTCGTCATAGCCTTCCTTTGACAGAAGCGGCCGCTCCCGTCAATAAGCTCTCACGCTTTCCAATAAACTAAGGACACGTCAGGCCAACGCCTACGAGCGGGCCCGTCTCCCCATATCCGGCTCCCGCGCGGACGAGCCTTCGGCACGGTAAACCGCGTTTAATCGAAAGCGCCCCTCCGGGCACCACGTAGCCCCGTTCACCACATCAACGGCCGCTCGGATGCTACGCCAATGATACATCGACCGGTAAATAAAATAAACCAAACAACGAAAAAAAAGGGGTTGCAACACGAGGACTTCCCAGGGGGTCACCCATCCTAGTACTACTCTCGCCCAAGCACGCTTAACTGCGGAGTTCTGATGGGATCCGGTGCATTAGTGCTGGTATGATCGCAACCGAAAGAATACCACCTCCTTATTCCTTTATACCTTTCCACGCCTTGATCCATGCCCACCTATGCTCTCATGTGTGGCCTTCGTTACGCGTCTCGGGCCCGCCGTGCGCGCGCGCGCGCCTTCGTCATAGCCTTCCTTTGACAGAAGCGGCCGCTCCCGTCAATATGCTCTCACGCTTTCCAATAAACTAAGGACACGTCAGGCCAACGCCTACGAGCGGGCCCGTCTCCCCATATCCGGCCCCCGCGCGGACGAGCCTTCGGCACGGTAAACCGCGTTTAATCGAAAGCGCCCCTCCGGGCACCCCGTAGCCCCGTTCACCACATCAACGGCCGCTCGGATGCTACGCCAATGATACATCGACCGGTAAATAAAATAAACCAAACAACGAAAAAAAAGGGGTTGCAACACGAGGACTTCCCAGGGGGTCACCCATCCTAGTACTACTCTCGCCCAAGCACGCTTAACTGCGGAGTTCTGATGGGATCCGGTGCATCAGTGCTGGTATGATCGCAACCGAAAGAATACCACCTCCTTATTCCTTTATACCTTTCCACGCCTTGATCCATGCCCACCTATGCTCTCATGTGTGGCCTTCGTTACGCGTCTCGGGCCCGCCGTGCGCGCGCGCGCGCCTTCGTCATAGCCTTCCTTTGACAGAAGCGGCCGCTCCCGTCAATATGCTCTCACGCTTTCCAATAAACTAAGGACACGTCAGGCCAACGCCTACGAGCGGGCCCGTCTCCCCATATCCGGCTCCCGCGCGGACGAGCCTTCGGCACGGTAAACCGCGTTTAATCGAAAGCGCCCCTCCGGGCACCCCGTAGCCCCGTTCACCACATCAACGGCCGCTCGGATGCTACGCCAATGATACATCGACCGGTAAATAAAATAAACCAAACAACGAAAAAAAAGGGGTTGCAACACGAGGACTTCCCAGGGGGTCACACATCCTAGTACTACTCTCGCCCAAGCACGCTTAACTGCGGGGTTCTGATGGGATCCGGTGCATCAGTGCTGGTATGATCGCAACCGAAAGAATACCACCTCCTTATTCCTTTATACCTTTCCACGCCTTGATCCATGCCCACCTATGCTCTCATGTGTGGCCTTCGTTACGCGTCTCGGGCCCGCCGTGCGCGCGCGCGCGCCTTCGTCATAGCCTTCCTTTGACAGAAGCGGCCGCTCCCGTCAATAAGCTCTCACGCTTTCCAATAAACTAAGGACACGTCAGGCCAACGCCTACGAGCGGGCCCGTCTCCCCATATCCGGCTCCCGCGCGGACGAGCCTTCGGCACGGTAAACCGCGTTTAATCGAAAGCGCCCCTCCGGGCACCACGTAGCCCCGTTCACCACATCAACGGCCGCTCGGATGCTACGCCAATGATACATCGACCGGTAAATAAAATAAACCAAACAACGAAAAAAAAGGGGTTGCAACACGAGGACTTCCCAGGGGGTCACCCATCCTAGTACTACTCTCGCCCAAGCACGCTTAACTGCGGGGTTCTGATGGGATCCGGTGCATCAGTGCTGGTATGATCGCAACCGAAAGAATACCACCTCCTTATTCCTTTATACCTTTCCACGCCTTGATCCATGCCCACCTATGCTCTCATGTGTGGCCTTCGTTACGCGTCTCGGGCCCGCCGTGCGCGCGCGCGCGCCTTCGTCATAGCCTTCCTTTGACAGAAGCGGCCGCTCCCGTCAATAAGCTCTCACGCTTTCCAATAAACTAAGGACACGTCAGGCCAACGCCTACGAGCGGGCCCGTCTCCCCATATCCGGCCCCCGCGCGGGCGAGCCTTCGGCACGGTAAACCGCGTTTAATCGAAAGCGCCCCTCCGGGCACCACGTAGCCCCGTTCACCACATCAACGGCCGCTCGGATGCTACGCCAATGATACATCGACCGGTAAATAAAATAAACCAAACAACGAAAAAAAAGGGGTTGCAACACGAGGACTTCCCAGGGGGTCACCCATCCTAGTACTACTCTCGCCCAAGCACGCTTAACTGCGGAGTTCTGATGGGATCCGGTGCATTAGTGCTGGTATGATCGCAACCGAAAGAATACCACCTCCTTATTCCTTTATACCTTTCCACGCCTTGATCCATGCCCACCTATGCTCTCATGTGTGGCCTTCGTTACGCGTCTCGGGCCCGCCGTGCGCGCGCGCGCGCCTTCGTCATAGCCTTCCTTTGACAGAAGCGGCCGCTCCCGTCAATAAGCTCTCACGCTTTCCAATAAACTAAGGACACGTCAGGCCAACGCCTACGAGCGGGCCCGTCTCCCCATATCCGGCCCCCGCGCGGACGAGCCTTCGGCACGGTAAACCGCGTTTAATCGAAAGCGCCCCTCCGGGCACCCCGTAGCCCCGTTCACCACATCAACGGCCGCTCGGATGCTACGCCAATGATACATCGACCGGTAATAAAATAAACCAAACAACGAAAAAAAAGGGGTTGCAACACGAGGACTTCCCAGGGGGTCACCCATCCTAGTACTACTCTCGCCCAAGCACGCTTAACTGCGGAGTTCTGATGGGATCCGGTGCATTAGTGCTGGTATGATCGCAACCGAAAGAATACCACCTCCTTATTCCTTTATACCTTTCCACGCCTTGATCCATGCCCACCTATGCTCTCATGTGTGGCCTTCGTTACGCGTCTCGGGCCCGCCGTGCGCGCGCGCGCGCCTTCGTCATAGCCTTCCTTTGACAGAAGCGGCCGCTCCCGTCAATAAGCTCTCACGCTTTCCAATAAACTAAGGACACGTCAGGCCAACGCCTACGAGCGGGCCCGTCTCCCCATATCCGGCCCCCGCGCGGACGAGCCTTCGGCACGGTAAACCGCGTTTAATCGAATGCGCCCCTCCGGGCACCCCGTAGCCCCGTTCACCACATCAACGGCCGCTCGGATGCTACGCCAATGATACATCGACCGGTAAATAAAATAAACCAAACAACGAAAAAAAAGGGGTTGCAACACGAGGACTTCCCAGGGGGTCACCCATCCTAGTACTACTCTCGCCCAAGCACGCTTAACTGCGGAGTTCTGATGGGATCCGGTGCATTAGTGCTGGTATGATCGCAACCGAAAGAATACCACCTCCTTATTCCTTTATACCTTTCCACGCCTTGATCCATGCCCACCTATGCTCTCATGTGTGGCCTTCGTTACGCGTCTCGGGCCCGCCGTGCGCGCGCGCGCGCCTTCGTCATAGCCTTCCTTTGACAGAAGCGGCCGCTCCCGTCAATAAGCTCTCACGCTTTCCAATAAACTAAGGACACGTCAGGCCAACGCCTACGAGCGGGCCCGTCTCCCCATATCCGGCCCCCGCGCGGACGAGCCTTCGGCATGGTAAACCGCGTTTAATCGAAAGCGCCCCTCCGGGCACCCCGTAGCCCCGTTCACCACATCAACGGCCGCTCGGATGCTACGCCAATGATACATCGACCGGTAAATAAAATAAACCAAACAACGAAAAAAAAGGGGTTGCAACACGAGGACTTCCCAGGGGGTCACCCATCCTAGTACTACTCTCGCCCAAGCACGCTTAACTGCGGAGTTCTGATGGGATCCGGTGCATTAGTGCTGGTATGATCGCAACCGAAAGAATACCACCTCCTTATTCCTTTATACCTTTCCACGCCTTGATCCATGCCCACCTATGCTCTCATGTGTGGACTTCGTTACGCGTCTCGGGCCCGCCGTGCGCGCGCGCGCGCCTTCGTCATAGCCTTCCTTTGACAGAAGCGGCCGCTCCCGTCAATATGCTCTCACGCTTTCCAATAAACTAAGGACACGTCAGGCCAACGCCTACGAGCGGGCCCGTCTCCCCATATCCGGCCCCCGCGCGGACGAGCCTTCGGCACGGTAAACCGCGTTTAATCGAAAGCGCCCCTCCGGGCACCCCGTAGCCCCGTTCACCACATCAACGGCCGCTCGGATGCTACGCCAATGATACATCGACCGGTAAATAAAATAAACCAAACAACGAAAAAAAAGGGGTTGCAACACGAGGACTTCCCAGGGGGTCACCCATCCTAGTACTACTCTCGCCCAAGCACGCTTAACTGCGGAGTTCTGATGGGATCCGGTGCATTAGTGCTGGTATGATCGCAACCGAAAGAATACCACCTCCTTATTCCTTTATACCTTTCCACGCCTTGATCCATGCCCACCTATGCTCTCATGTGTGGCCTTCGTTACGCGTCTCGGGCCCGCCGTGCGCGCGCGCGCGCCTTCGTCATAGCCTTCCTTTGACAGAAGCGGCCGCTCCCGTCAATATGCTCTCACGCTTTCCAATAAACTAAGGACACGTCAGGCCAACGCCTACGAGCGGGCCCGTCTCCCCATATCCGGCCCCCGCGCGGACGAGCCTTCGGCACGGTAAACCGCGTTTAATCGAAAGCGCCCCTCCGGGCACCCCGTAGCCCCGTTCACCACATCAACGGCCGCTCGGATGCTACGCCAATGATACATCGACCGGTAAATAAAATAAACCAAACAACGAAAAAAAAGGGGTTGCAACACGAGGACTTCCCAGGGGGTCACCCATCCTAGTACTACTCTCGCCCAAGCACGCTTAACTGCGGAGTTCTGATGGGATCCGGTGCATCAGTGCTGGTATGATCGCAACCGAAAGAATACCACCTCCTTATTCCTTTATACCTTTCCACGCCTTGATCCATGCCCAACTATGCTCTCATGTGTGGCCTTCGTTACGCGTCTCGGGCCCGCCGTGCGCGCGCGCGCGCATTCGTCATAGCCTTCCTTTGACAGAAGCGGCCGCTCCCGTCAATAAGCTCTCACGCTTTCCAATAAACTAAGGACACGTCAGGCCAACGCCTACGAGCGGGCCCGTCTCCCCATATCCGGCTCCCGCGCGGACGAGCCTTCGGCACGGTAAACCGCGTTTAATCGAAAGCGCCCCTCCGGGCACCACGTAGCCCCGTTCACCACATCAACGGCCGCTCGGATGCTACGCCAATGATACATCGACCGGTAAATAAAATAAACCAAACAACGAAAAAAAAGGGGTTGCAACACGAGGACTTCCCAGGGGGTCACCCATCCTAGTACTACTCTCGCCCAAGCACGCTTAACTGCGGGGTTCTGATGGGATCCGGTGCATTAGTGCTGGTATGATCGCAACCGAAAGAATACCACCTCCTTATTCCTTTATACCTTTCCACGCCTTGATCCATGCCCACCTATGCTCTCATGTGTGGCCTTCGTTACGCGTCTCGGGCCCGCCGTGCGCGCGCGCGCGCCTTCGTCATAGCCTTCCTTTGACAGAAGCGGCCGCTCCCGTCAATAAGCTCTCACGCTTTCCAATAAACTAAGGACACGTCAGGCCAACGCCTACGAGCGGGCCCGTCTCCACATATCCGGCTCCCGCGCGGACGAGCCTTCGGCACGGTAAACCGCGTTTAATCGAAAGCGCCCCTCCGGGCACCCCGTAGCCCCATTCACCACATCAACGGCCGCTCGGATGCTACGCCAATGATACATCGACCGGTAAATAAAATAAACCAAACAACGAAAAAAAAGGGGTTGCAACACGAGGACTTCCCAGGGGGTCACCCATCCTAGTACTACTCTCGCCCAAGCACGCTTAACTGCGGAGTTCTGATGGGATCCGGTGCATTAGTGCTGGTATGATCGCAACCGAAAGAATACCACCTCCTTATTCCTTTATACCTTTCCACGCCTTGATCCATGCCCACCTATGCTCTCATGTGTGGCCTTCGTTACGCGTCTCGGGCCCGCCGTGCGCGCGCGCGCGCCTTCGTCATAGCCTTCCTTTGACAGAAGCGGCCGCTCCCGTCAATATGCTCTCACGCTTTCCAATAAACTAAGGACACGTCAGGCCAACGCCTACGAGCGGGCCCGTCTCCCCATATCCGGCCCCCGCGCGGACGAGCCTTCGGCACGGTAAACCGCGTTTAATCGAAAGCGCCCCTCCGGGCACCCCGTAGCCCCGTTCACCACATCAACGGCCGCTCGGATGCTACGCCAATGATACATCGACCGGTAAATAAAATAAACCAAACAACGAAAAAAAAGGGGTTGCAACACGAGGACTTCCCAGGGGGTCACCCATCCTAGTACTACTCTCGCCCAAGCACGCTTAACTGCGGAGTTCTGATGGGATCCGGTGCATTAGTGCTGGTATGATCGCAACCGAAAGAATACCACCTCCTTATTCCTTTATACCTTTCCACGCCTTGATCCATGCCCACCTATGCTCTCATGTGTGGCCTTCGTTACGCGTCTCGGACCCGCCGTGCGCGCGCGCGCGCCTTCGTCATAGCCTTCCTTTGACAGAAGCGGCCGCTCCCGTCAATAAGCTCTCACGCTTTCCAATAAACTAAGGACACGTCAGGCCAACGCCTACGAGCGGGCCCGTCTCCCCATATCCGGCCCCCGCGCGGACGAGCCTTCGGCACGGTAAACCGCGTTTAATCGAAAGCGCCCCTCCGGGCACCCCGTAGCCCCGTTCACCACATCAACGGCCGCTCGGATGCTACGCCAATGATACATCGACCGGTAAATAAAATAAACCAAACAACGAAAAAAAAGGGGTTGCAACACGAGGACTTCCCAGGGGGTCACCCATCCTAGTACTACTCTCGCCCAAGCACGCTTAACTGCGGAGTTCTGATGGGATCCGGTGCATTAGTGCTGGTATGATCGCAACCGAAAGAATACCACCTCCTTATTCCTTTATACCTTTCCACGCCTTGATCCATGCCCACCTATGCTCTCATGTGTGGCCTTCGTTACGCGTCTCGGGCCCGCCGTGCGCGCGCGCGCGCCTTCGTCATAGCCTTCCTTTGACAGAAGCGGCCGCTCCCGTCAATAAGCTCTCACGCTTTCCAATAAACTAAGGACACGTCAGGCCAACGCCTACGAGCGGGCCCGTCTCCCCATATCCGGCCCCCGCGCGGACGAGCCTTCGGCACGGTAAACCGCGTTTAATCGAAAGCGCCCCTCCGGGCACTCCGTAGCCCCGTTCACCACATCAACGGCCGCTCGGATGCTACGCCAATGATACATCGACCGGTAAATAAAATAAACCAAACAACGAAAAAAAAGGGGTTGCAACACGAGGACTTCCCAGGGGGTCACCCATCCTAGTACTACTCTCGCCCAAGCACGCTTAACTGCGGGGTTCTGATGGGATCCGGTGCATTAGTGCTGGTATGATCGCAACCGAAAGAATACCACCTCCTTATTCCTTTATACCTTTCCACGCCTTGATCCATGCCCACCTATGCTCTCATGTGTGGCCTTCGTTACGCGTCTCGGGCCCGCCGTGCGCGCGCGCGCGCCTTCGTCATAGCCTTCCTTTGACAGAAGCGGCCGCTCCCGTCAATAAGCTCTCACGCTTTCCAATAAACTAAGGACACGTCAGGCCAACGCCTACGAGCGGGCCCGTCTCCCCATATCCGGCCCCCGCGCGGACGAGCCTTCGGCACGGTAAACCGCGTTTAATCGAAAACGCCCCTACGGGCACCCCGTAGCCCCGTTCACCACATCAACGGCCGCTCGGATGCTACGCCAATGATACATCGACCGGTAAATAAAATAAACCAAACAACGAAAAAAAAGGGGTTGCAACACGAGGACTTCCCAGGGGGTCACCCATCCTAGTACTACTCTCGCCCAAGCACGCTTAACTGCGGAGTTCTGATGGGATCCGGTGCATTAGTGCTGGTATGATCGCAACCGAAAGAATACCACCTCCTTATTCCTTTATACCTTTCCACGCCTTGATCCATGCCCACCTATGCTCTCATGTGTGGCCTTCGTTACGCGTCTCGGGCCCGCCGTGCGCGCGCGCGCGCCTTCGTCATAGCCTTCCTTTGACAGAAGCGGCCGCTCCCGTCAATAAGCTCTCACGCTTTCCAATAAACTAAGGACACGTCAGGCCAACGCCTACGAGCGGGCCCGTCTCCCCATATCCGGCCCCCGCGCGGACGAGCCTTCGGCACGGTAAACCGCGTTTAATCGAAAGCGCCCCTCCGGGCACCCCGTAGCCCCGTTCACCACATCAACGGCCGCTCGGATGCTACGCCAATGATACATCGACCGGTAATAAAATAAACCAAACAACGAAAAAAAAGGGGTTGCAACACGAGGACTTCCCAGGGGGTCACCCATCCTAGTACTACTCTCGCCCAAGCACGCTTAACTGCGGAGTTCTGATGGGATCCGGTGCATTAGTGCTGGTATGATCGCAACCGAAAGAATACCACCTCCTTATTCCTTTATACCTTTCCACGCCTTGATCCATGCCCACCTATGCTCTCATGTGTGGCCTTCGTTACGCGTCTCGGGCCCGCCGTGCGCGCGCGCGCGCCTTCGTCATAGCCTTCCTTTGACAGAAGCGGCCGCTCCCGTCAATAAGCTCTCACGCTTTCCAATAAACTAAGGACACGTCAGGCCAACGCCTACGAGCGGGCCCGTCTCCCCATATCCGGCCCCCGCGCGGACGAGCCTTCGGCACGGTAAACCGCGTTTAATCGAAAGCGCCCCTCCGGGCACCCCGTAGCCCCGTTCACCACATCAACGGCCGCTCGAATGCTACGCCAATGATACATCGACCGGTAAATAAAATAAACCAAACAACGAAAAAAAAGGGGTTGCAACACGAGGACTTCCCAGGGGGTCACCCATCCTAGTACTACTCTCGCCCAAGCACGCTTAACTGCGGAGTTCTGATGGGATCCGGTGCATTAGTGCTGGTATGATCGCAACCGAAAGAATACCACCTCCTTATTCCTTTATACCTTTCCACGCCTTGATCCATGCCCACCTATGCTCTCATGTGTGGCCTTCGTTACGCGTCTCGGGCCCGCCGTGCGCGCGCGCGCGCCTTCGTCATAGCCTTCCTTTGACAGAAGCGGCCGCTCCCGTCAATAAGCTCTCACGCTTTCCAATAAACTAAGGACACGTCAGGCCAACGCCTACGAGCGGACCCGTCTCCCCATATCCGGCCCCCGCGCGGACGAGCCTTCGGCACGGTAAACCGCGTTTAATCGAAAGCGCCCCTCCGGGCACCCCGTAGCCCCGTTCACCACATCAACGGCCGCTCGGATGCTACGCCAATGATACATCGACCGGTAAATAAAATAAACCAAACAACGAAAAAAAAGGGGTTGCAACACGAGGACTTCCCTGGGGGTCACCCATCCTAGTACTACTCTCGCCCAAGCACGCTTAACTGCGGAGTTCTGATGGGATCCGGTGCATTAGTGCTGGTATGATCGCAACCGAAAGAATACCACCTCCTTATTCCTTTATACCTTTCCACGCCTTGATCCATGCCCACCTATGCTCGCATGTGTGGCCTTCGTTACGCGTCTCGGGCCCGCCGTGCGCGCGCGCGCGCCTTCGTCATATCCTTCCTTTGACAGAAGCGGCCGCTCCCGTCAATATGCTCTCACGCTTTCCAATAAACTAAGGACACGTCAGGCCAACGCCTACGAGCGGGCCCGTCTCCCCATATCCGGCCACCGCGCGGACGAGCCTTCGGCACGGTAAACCGCGTTTAATCGAAAGCGCCCCTCCGGGCACCCCGTAGCCCCGTTCACCACATCAACGGCCGCTCGGATGCTACGCCAATGATACATCGACCGGTAAATAAAATAAACCAAACAACGAAAAAAAAGGGGTTGCAACACGAGGACTTCCCAGGGGGTCACCCATCCTAGTACTACTCTCGCCCAAGCACGCTTAACTGCGGAGTTCTGATGGGATCCGGTGCATTAGTGCTGGTATGATCGCAACCGAAAGAATACCACCTCCTTATTCCTTTATACCTTTCCACGCCTTGATCCATGCCCACCTATGCTCTCATGTGTGGCCTTCGTTACGCGTCTCGGGCCCGCCGTGCGCGCGCGCGCGCCTTCGTCATAGCCTTCCTTTGACAGAAGCGGCCGCTCCCGTCAATATGCTCTCACGCTTTCCAATAAACTAAGGACACGTCAGGCCAACGCCTACGAGCGGGCCCGTCTCCCCATATCCGGCCCCCGCGCGGACGAGCCTTCGGCACGGTAAACCGCGTTTAATCGAAAGCGCCCCTCCGGGCACCCCGTAGCCCCGTTCACCACATCAACGGCCGCTCGGATGCTACGCCAATGATACATCGACCGGTAAATAAAATAAACCAAACAACGAAAAAAAAGGGGTTGCAACACGAGGACTTCCCAGGGGGTCACCCATCCTAGTACTACTCTCGCCCAAGCACGCTTAACTGCGGAGTTCTGATGGGATCCGGTGCATTAGTGCTGGTATGATCGCAACCGAAAGAATACCACCTCCTTATTCCTTTATACCTTTCCACGCCTTGATCCATGCCCACCTATGCTCTCATGTGTGGCCTTCGTTACGCGTCTCGGACCCGCCGTGCGCGCGCGCGCGCCTTCGTCATAGCCTTCCTTTGACAGAAGCGGCCGCTCCCGTCAATAAGCTCTCACGCTTTCCAATAAACTAAGGACACGTCAGGCCAACGCCTACGAGCGGGCCCGTCTCCCCATATCCGGCCCCCGCGCGGACGAGCCTTCGGCACGGTAAACCGCGTTTAATCGAAAGCGCCCCTCCGGGCACCCCGTAGCCCCGTTCACCACATCAACGGCCGCTCGGATGCTACGCCAATGATACATCGACCGGTAAATAAAATAAACCAAACAACGAAAAAAAAGGGGTTGCAACACGAGGACTTCCCAGGGGGTCACCCATCCTAGTACTACTCTCGCCCAAGCACGCTTAACTGCGGAGTTCTGATGGGATCCGGTGCATTAGTGCTGGTATGATCGCAACCGAAAGAATACCACCTCCTTATTCCTTTATACCTTTCCACGCCTTGATCCATGCCCACCTATGCTCTCATGTGTGGCCTTCGTTACGCGTCTCGGGCCCGCCGTGCGCGCGCGCGCGCCTTCGTCATAGCCTTCCTTTGACAGAAGCGGCCGCTCCCGTCAATAAGCTCTCACGCTTTCCAATAAACTAAGGACACGTCAGGCCAACGCCTACGAGCGGGCCCGTCTCCCCATATCCGGCCCCCGCGCGGACGAGCCTTCGGCACGGTAAACCGCGTTTAATCGAAAGCGCCCCTCCGGGCACTCCGTAGCCCCGTTCACCACATCAACGGCCGCTCGGATGCTACGCCAATGATACATCGACCGGTAAATAAAATAAACCAAACAACGAAAAAAAAGGGGTTGCAACACGAGGACTTCCCAGGGGGTCACCCATCCTAGTACTACTCTCGCCCAAGCACGCTTAACTGCGGGGTTCTGATGGGATCCGGTGCATTAGTGCTGGTATGATCGCAACCGAAAGAATACCACCTCCTTATTCCTTTATACCTTTCCACGCCTTGATCCATGCCCACCTATGCTCTCATGTGTGGCCTTCGTTACGCGTCTCGGGCCCGCCGTGCGCGCGCGCGCGCCTTCGTCATAGCCTTCCTTTGACAGAAGCGGCCGCTCCCGTCAATAAGCTCTCACGCTTTCCAATAAACTAAGGACACGTCAGGCCAACGCCTACGAGCGGGCCCGTCTCCCCATATCCGGCCCCCGCGCGGACGAGCCTTCGGCACGGTAAACCGCGTTTAATCGAAAGCGCCCCTCCGGGCACCCCGTAGCCCCGTTCACCACATCAACGGCCGCTCGGATGCTACGCCAATGATACATCGACCGGTAAATAAAATAAACCAAACAACGAAAAAAAAGGGGTTGCAACACGAGGACTTCCCAGGGGGTCACCCATCCTAGTACTACTCTCGCCCAAGCACGCTTAACTGCGGAGTTCTGATGGGATCCGGTGCATTAGTGCTGGTATGATCGCAACCGAAAGAATACCACCTCCTTATTCCTTTATACCTTTCCACGCCTTGATCCATGCCCACCTATGCTCTCATGTGTGGCCTTCGTTACGCGTCTCGGGCCCGCCGTGCGCGCGCGCGCGCCTTCGTCATAGCCTTCCTTTGACAGAAGCGGCCGCTCCCGTCAATAAGCTCTCACGCTTTCCAATAAACTAAGGACACGTCAGGCCAACGCCTACGAGCGGGCCCGTCTCCCCATATCCGGCCCCCGCGCGGACGAGCCTTCGGCACGGTAAACCGCGTTTAATCGAAAGCGCCCCTCCGGGCACCCCGTAGCCCCGTTCACCACATCAACGGCCGCTCGGATGCTACGCCAATGATACATCGACCGGTAATAAAATAAACCAAACAACGAAAAAAAAGGGGTTGCAACACGAGGACTTCCCAGGGGGTCACCCATCCTAGTACTACTCTCGCCCAAGCACGCTTAACTGCGGAGTTCTGATGGGATCCGGTGCATTAGTGCTGGTATGATCGCAACCGAAAGAATACCACCTCCTTATTCCTTTATACCTTTCCACGCCTTGATCCATGCCCACCTATGCTCTCATGTGTGGCCTTCGTTACGCGTCTCGGGCCCGCCGTGCGCGCGCGCGCGCCTTCGTCATAGCCTTCCTTTGACAGAAGCGGCCGCTCCCGTCAATAAGCTCTCACGCTTTCCAATAAACTAAGGACACGTCAGGCCAACGCCTACGAGCGGGCCCGTCTCCCCATATCCGGCCCCCGCGCGGACGAGCCTTCGGCACGGTAAACCGCGTTTAATCGAAAGCGCCCCTCCGGGCACCCCGTAGCCCCGTTCACCACATCAACGGCCGCTCGGATGCTACGCCAATGATACATCGACCGGTAAATAAAATAAACCAAACAACGAAAAAAAAGGGGTTGCAACACGAGGACTTCCCAGGGGGTCACCCATCCTAGTACTACTCTCGCCCAAGCACGCTTAACTGCGGAGTTCTGATGGGATCCGGTGCATTAGTGCTGGTATGATCGCAACCGAAAGAATACCACCTCCTTATTCCTTTATACCTTTCCACGCCTTGATCCATGCCCACCTATGCTCTCATGTGTGGCCTTCGTTACGCGTCTCGGGCCCGCCGTGCGCGCGCGCGCGCCTTCGTCATAGCCTTCCTTTGACAGAAGCGGCCGCTCCCGTCAATAAGCTCTCACGCTTTCCAATAAACTAAGGACACGTCAGGCCAACGCCTACGAGCGGGCCCGTCTCCCCATATCCGGCCCCCGCGCGGACGAGCCTTCGGCACGGTAAACCGCGTTTAATCGAAAGCGCCCCTCCAGGCACCCCGTAGCCCCGTTCACCACATCAACGGCCGCTCGGATGCTACGCCAATGATACATCGACCGGTAAATAAAATAAACCAAACAACGAAAAAAAAGGGGTTGCAACACGAGGACTTCCCAGGGGGTCACCCATCCTAGTACTACTCTCGCCCAAGCACGCTTAACTGCGGAGTTCTGATGGGATCCGGTGCATTAGTGCTGGTATGATCGCAACCGAAAGAATACCACCTCCTTATTCCTTTATACCTTTCCACGCCTTGATCCATGCCCACCTATGCTCTCATGTGTGGCCTTCGTTACGCGTCTCGGGCCCGCCGTGCGCGCGCGCGCGCCTTCGTCATAGCCTTCCTTTGACAGAAGCGGCCGCTCCCGTCAATAAGCTCTCACGCTTTCCAATAAACTAAGGACACGTCAGGCCAACGCCTACGAGCGGGCCCGTCTCCCCATATCCGGCTCCCGCGCGGACGAGCCTTCGGCACGGTAAACCGCGTTTAATCGAAAGCGCCCCTCCGGGCACCCCGTAGCCCCGTTCACCACATCAACGGCCGCTCGGATGCTACGCCAATGATACATCGACCGGTAAATAAAATAAACCAAACAACGAAAAAAAAGGGGTTGCAACACGAGGACTTCCCTGGGGGTCACCCATCCTAGTACTACTCTCGCCCAAGCACGCTTAACTGCGGAGTTCTGATGGGATCCGGTGCATTAGTGCTGGTATGATCGCAACCGAAAGAATACCACCTCCTTATTCCTTTATACCTTTCCACGCCTTGATCCATGCCCACCTATGCTCGCATGTGTGGCCTTCGTTACGCGTCTCGGGCCCGCCGTGCGCGCGCGCGCGCCTTCGTCATATCCTTCCTTTGACAGAAGCGGCCGCTCCCGTCAATATGCTCTCACGCTTTCCAATAAACTAAGGACACGTCAGGCCAACGCCTACGAGCGGGCCCGTCTCCCCATATCCGGCCACCGCGCGGACGAGCCTTCGGCACGGTAAACCGCGTTTAATCGAAAGCGCCCCTCCGGGCACCCCGTAGCCCCGTTCACCACATCAACGGCCGCTCGGATGCTACGCCAATGATACATCGACCGGTAAATAAAATAAACCAAACAACGAAAAAAAAGGGGTTGCAACACGAGGACTTCCCAGGGGGTCACCCATCCTAGTACTACTCTCGCCCAAGCACGCTTAACTGCGGAGTTCTGATGGGATCCGGTGCATTAGTGCTGGTATGATCGCAACCGAAAGAATACCACCTCCTTATTCCTTTATACCTTTCCACGCCTTGATCCATGCCCACCTAAGCTCTCATGTGTGGCCTTCGTTACGCGTCTCGGCCGGCCGTGCGCGCGCGCGCGCCTTCGTCATAGCCTTCCTTTGACAGAAGCGGCCGCTCCCGTCAATAAGCTCTCACGCTTTCCAATAAACTAAGGACACGTCAGGCCAACGCCTACGAGCGGGCCCGTCTCCCCATATCCGGCCCCCGCGCGGACGAGCCTTCGGCACGGTAAACCGCGTTTAATCGAAAGCGCCCCTCCGGGCACCCCGTAGCCCCGTTCACCACATCAACGGCCGCTCGGATGCTACGCCAATGATACATCGACCGGTAAATAAAATAAACCAAACAACGAAAAAAAAGGGGTTGCAACACGAGGTCTTCCCAGGGGGTCACCCATCCTAGTACTACTCTCGCCCAAGCACGCTTAACTGCGGAGTTCTGATGGGATCCGGTGCATTAGTGCTGGTATGATCGCAACCGAAAGAATACCACCTCCTTATTCCTTTATACCTTTCCACGCCTTGATCCATGCCCACCTATGCTCTCATGTGTGGCCTTCGTTACGCGTCTCGGGCCCGCCGTGCGCGCGCGCGCGCCTTCGTCATAGCCTTCCTTTGACAGAAGCGGCCGCTCCCGTCAATAAGCTCTCACGCTTTCCAATAAACTAAGGACACGTCAGGCCAACGCCTACGAGCGGGCCCGTCTCCACATATCCGGCTCCCGCGCGGACGAGCCTTCGGCACGGTAAACCGCGTTTAATCGAAAGCGCCCCTCCGGGCACCCCGTAGCCCCGTTCACCACATCAACGGCCGCTCGGATGCTACGCCAATGATACATCGACCGGTAAATAAAATAAACCAAACAACGAAAAAAAAGGGGTTGCAACACGAGGACTTCCCAGGGGGTCACCCATCCTAGTACTACTCTCGCCCAAGCACGCTTAACTGCGGAGTTCTGATGGGATCCGGTGCATTAGTGCTGGTATGATCGCAACCGAAAGAATACCACCTCCTTATTCCTTTATACCTTTCCACGCCTTGATCCATGCCCACCTATGCTCTCATGTGTGGCCTTCGTTACGCGTCTCGGGCCCGCCGTGCGCGCGCGCGCGCCTTCGTCATAGCCTTCCTTTGACAGAAGCGGCCGCTCCCGTCAATAAGCTCTCACGCTTTCCAATAAACTAAGGACACGTCAGGCCAACGCCTACGAGCGGGCCCGTCTCCCCATATCCGGCTCCCGCGCGGACGAGCCTTCGGCACGGTAAACCGCGTTTAATCGAAAGCGCCCCTCCGGGCACCCCGTAGCCCCGTTCACCACATCAACGGCCGCTCGGATGCTACGCCAATGATACATCGACCGGTAAATAAAATAAACCAAACAACGAAAAAAAAGGGGTTGCAACACGAGGACTTCCCTGGGGGTCACCCATCCTAGTACTACTCTCGCCCAAGCACGCTTAACTGCGGAGTTCTGATGGGATCCGGTGCATTAGTGCTGGTATGATCGCAACCGAAAGAATACCACCTCCTTATTCCTTTATACCTTTCCACGCCTTGATCCATGCCCACCTATGCTCTCATGTGTGGCCTTCGTTACGCGTCTCGGGCCCGCCGTGCGCGCGCGCGCGCCTTCGTCATAGCCTTCCTTTGACAGAAGCGGCCGCTCCCGTCAATAAGCTCTCACGCTTTCCAATAAACTAAGGACACGTCAGGCCAACGCCTACGAGCGGGCCCGTCTCCCCATATCCGGCCCCCGCGCGGACGAGCCTTCGGCACGGTAAACCGCGTTTAATCGAAAGCGCCCCTCCGGGCACCCCGTAGCCCCGTTCACCACATCAACGGCCGCTCGGATGCTACGCCAATGATACATCGACCGGTAAATAAAATAAACCAAACAACGAAAAAAAAGGGGTTGCAACACGAGGACTTCCCAGGGGGTCACCCATCCTAGTACTACTCTCGCCCAAGCACGCTTAACTGCGGAGTTCTGATGGGATCCGGTGCATTAGTGCTGGTATGATCGCAACCGAAAGAATACCACCTCCTTATTCCTTTATACCTTTCCACGCCTTGATCCATGCCCACCTATGCTCTCATGTGTGGCCTTCGTTACGCGTCTCGGGCCCGCCGTGCGCGCGCGCGCGCCTTCGTCATAGCCTTCCTTTGACAGAAGCGGCCGCTCCCGTCAATATGCTCTCACGCTTTCCAATAAACTGAGGACACGTCAGGCCAACGCCTACGAGCGGGCCCGTCTCCCCATATCCGGCTCCCGCGCGGACGAGCCTTCGGCACGGTAAACCGCGTTTAATCGAAAGCGCCCCTCCGGGCACCCCGTAGCCCCGTTCACCACATCAACGGCCGCTCGGATGCTACGCCAATGATACATCGACCGGTAAATAAAATAAACCAAACAACGAAAAAAAAGGGGTTGCAACACGAGGACTTCCCAGGGGGTCACCCATCCTAGTACTACTCTCGCCCAAGCACGCTTAACTGCGGGGTTCTGATGGGATCCGGTGCATTAGTGCTGGTATGATCGCAACCGAAAGAATACCACCTCCTTATTCCTTTATACCTTTCCACGCCTTGATCCATGCCCACCTATGCTCTCATGTGTGGCCTTCGTTACGCGTCTCGGGCCCGCCGTGCGCGCGCGCGCGCCTTCGTCATAGCCTTCCTTTGACAGAAGCGGCCGATCCCGTCAATAAGCTCTCACGCTTTCCAATAAACTAAGGACACGTCAGGCCAACGCCTACGAGCGGGCCCGTCTCCCCATATCCGGCTCCCGCGCGGACGAGCCTTCGGCACGGTAAACCGCGTTTAATCGAAAGCGCCCCTCCGGGCACCCCGTAGCCCCGTTCACCACATCAACGGCCGCTCGGATGCTACGCCAATGATACATCGACCGGTAAATAAAATAAACCAAACAACGAAAAAAAAGGGGTTGCAACACGAGGACTTCCCAGGGGGTCACCCATCCTAGTACTACTCTCGCCCAAGCACGCTTAACTGCGGAGTTCTGATGGGATCCGGTGCATTAGTGCTGGTATGATCGCAACCGAAAGAATACCACCTCCTTATTCCTTTATACCTTTCCACGCCTTGATCCATGCCCACCTATGCTCTCATGTGTGGCCTTCGTTACGCGTCTCGGGCCCGCCGTGCGCGCGCGCGCGCCTTCGTCATAGCCTTCCTTTGACAGAAGCGGCCGCTCCCGTCAATAAGCTCTCACGCTTTCCAATAAACTAAGGACACGTCAGGCCAACGCCTACGAGCGGGCCCGTCTCCCCATATCCGGCTCCCGCGCGGACGGGCCTTCGGCACGGTAAACCGCGTTTAATCGAAAGCGCCCCTCCGGGCACCCCGTAGCCCCGTTCACCACATCAACGGCCGCTCGGATGCTACGCCAATGATACATCGACCGGTAAATAAAATAAACCAAACAACGAAAAAAAAGGGGTTGCAACACGAGGACTTCCCAGGGGGTCACCCATCCTAGTACTACTCTCGCCCAAGCACGCTTAACTGCGGAGTTCTGATGGGATCCGGTGCATTAGTGCTGGTATGATCGCAACCGAAAGAATACCACCTCCTTATTCCTTTATACCTTTCCACGCCTTGATCCATGCCCACCTATGCTCTCATGTGTGGCCTTCGTTACGCGTCTCGGGCCCGCCGTGCGCGCGCGCGCGCCTTCGTCATAGCCTTCCTTTGACAGAAGCGGCCGCTCCCGTCAATATGCTCTCACGCTTTCCAATAAACTAAGGACACGTCAGGCCAACGCCTACGAGCGGGCCCGTCTCCCCATATCCGGCCCCCGCGCGGACGAGCCTTCGGCACGGTAAACCGCGTTTAATCGAAAGCGCCCCTCCGGGCACCCCGTAGCCCCGTTCACCACATCAACGGCCGCTCGGATGCTACGCCAATGATACATCGACCGGTAAATAAAATAAACCAAACAACGAAAAAAAAGGGGTTGCAACACGAGGACTTCCCAGGGGGTCACCCATCCTAGTACTACTCTCGCCCAAGCACGCTTAACTGCGGAGTTCTGATGGGATCCGGTGCATTAGTGCTGGTATGATCGCAACCGAAAGAATACCACCTCCTTATTCCTTTATACCTTTCCACGCCTTGATCCATGCCCACCTATGCTCTCATGTGTGGCCTTCGTTACGCGTCTCGGGCCCGCCGTGCGCGCGCGCGCGCCTTCGTCATAGCCTTCCTTTGACAGAAGCGGCCGCTCCCGTCAATAAGCTCTCACGCTTTCCAATAAACTAAGGACACGTCAGGCCAACGCCTACGAGCGGGCCCGTCTCCCCATACCCGGCCCCCGCGCGGACGAGCCTTCGGCACGGTAAACCGCGTTTAATCGAAAGCGCCCCTCCGGGCACCCCGTAGCCCCGTTCACCACATCAACGGCCGCTCGGATGCTACGCCAATGATACATCGACCGGTAAATAAAATAAACCAAACAACGAAAAAAAAGGGGTTGCAACACGAGGACTTCCCAGGGGGTCACCCATCCTAGTACTACTCTCGCCCAAGCACGCTTAACTGCGGAGTTCTGATGGGATCCGGTGCATTAGTGCTGGTATGATCGCAACCGAAAGAATACCACCTCCTTATTCCTTTATACCTTTCCACGCCTTGATCCATGCCCACCTATGCTCTCATGTGTGGCCTTCGTTACGCGTCTCGGGCCCGCCGTGCGCGCGCGCGCGCCTTCGTCATAGCCTTCCTTTGACAGAAGCGGCCGCTCCCGTCAATATGCTCTCACGCTTTCCAATAAACTGAGGACACGTCAGGCCAACGCCTACGAGCGGGCCCGTCTCCCCATATCCGGCTCCCGCGCGGACGAGCCTTCGGCACGGTAAACCGCGTTTAATCGAAAGCGCCCCTCCGGGCACCCCGTAGCCCCGTTCACCACATCAACGGCCGCTCGGATGCTACGCCAATGATACATCGACCGGTAAATAAAATAAACCAAACAACGAAAAAAAAGGGGTTGCAACACGAGGACTTCCCAGGGGGTCACCCATCCTAGTACTACTCTCGCCCAAGCACGCTTAACTGCGGAGTTCTGATGGGATCCGGTGCATTAGTGCTGGTATGATCGCAACCGAAAGAATACCACCTCCTTATTCCTTTATACCTTTCCACGCCTTGATCCATGCCCACCTATGCTCTCATGTGTGGCCTTCGTTACGCGTCTCGGGCCCGCCGTGCGCGCGCGCGCGCCTTCGTCATAGCCTTCCTTTGACAGAAGCGGCCGCTCCCGTCAATATGCTCTCACGCTTTCCAATAAACTAAGGACACGTCAGGCCAACGCCTACGAGCGGGCCCGTCTCCCCATATCCGGCCCCCGCGCGGACGAGCCTTCGGCACGGTAAACCGCGTTTAATCGAAAGCGCCCCTCCGGGCACCCCGTAGCCCCGTTCACCACATCAACGGCCGCTCGGATGCTACGCCAATGATACATCGACCGGTAAATAAAATAAACCAAACAACGAAAAAAAAGGGGTTGCAACACGAGGACTTCCCAGGGGGTCACCCATCCTAGTACTACTCTCGCCCAAGCACGCTTAACTGCGGAGTTCTGATGGGATCCGGTGCATTAGTGCTGGTATGATCGCAACCGAAAGAATACCACCTCCTTATTCCTTTATACCTTTCCACGCCTTGATCCATGCCCACCTATGCTCTCATGTGTGGCCTTCGTTACGCGTCTCGGGCCCGCCGTGCGCGCGCGCGCGCCTTCGTCATAGCCTTCCTTTGACAGAAGCGGCCGCTCCCGTCAATAAGCTCTCACGCTTTCCAATAAACTAAGGACACGTCAGGCCAACGCCTACGAGCGGGCCCGTCTCCCCATATCCGGCCCCCGCGCGGACGAGCCTTCGGCACGGTAAACCGCGTTTAATCGAAAGCGCCCCTCCGGGCACCCCGTAGCCCCGTTCACCACATCAACGGCCGCTCGGATGCTACGCCAATGATACATCGACCGGTAAATAAAATAAACCAAACAACGAAAAAAAAGGGGTTGCAACACGAGGACTTCCCAGGGGGTCACCCATCCTAGTACTACTCTCGCCCAAGCACGCTTAACTGCGGAGTTCTGATGGGATCCGGTGCATTAGTGCTGGTATGATCGCAACCGAAAGAATACCACCTCCTTATTCCTTTATACCTTTCCACGCCTTGATCCATGCCCACCTATGCTCTCATGTGTGGCCTTCGTTACGCGTCTCGGGCCCGCCGTGCGCGCGCGCGCGCCTTCGTCATAGCCTTCCTTTGACAGAAGCGGCCGCTCCCGTCAATATGCTCTCACGCTTTCCAATAAACTGAGGACACGTCAGGCCAACGCCTACGAGCGGGCCCGTCTCCCCATATCCGGCTCCCGCGCGGACGAGCCTTCGGCACGGTAAACCGCGTTTAATCGAAAGCGCCCCTCCGGGCACCCCGTAGCCCCGTTCACCACATCAACGGCCGCTCGGATGCTACGCCAATGATACATCGACCGGTAAATAAAATAAACCAAACAACGAAAAAAAAGGGGTTGCAACACGAGGACTTGATCCATGCCCACCTATGCTCTCATGTGTGGCCTTCGTTACGCGTCTCGGGCCCGCCGTGCGCGCGCGCGCGCCTTCGTCATAGCCTTCCTTTGACAGAAGCGGCCGCTCCCGTCAATATGCTCTCACGCTTTCCAATAAACTGAGGACACGTCAGGCCAACGCCTACGAGCGGGCCCGTCTCCCCATATCCGGCCCCCGCGCGGACGAGCCTTCGGCACGGTAAACCGCGTTTAATCGAAAGCGCCCCTCCGGGCACCCCGTTGCCCCGTTCACCACATCAACGGCCGCTCGGATGCTACGCCAATGATACATCGACCGGTAAATAAAATAAACCAAACAACGAAAAAAAAGGGGTTGCAACACGGGGACTTCCCAGGGGGTCACCCATCCTAGTACTACTCTCGCCCAAGCACGCTTAACTGCGGAGTTCTGATGGGATCCGGTGCATTAGTGCTGGTATGATCGCAACCGAAAGAATACCACCTCCTTATTCCTTTATACCTTTCCACGCCTTGATCCATGCCCACCTATGCTCTCATGTGTGGCCTTCGTTACGCGTCTCGGGACCGCCGTGCGCGCGCGCGCGCCTTCGTCATAGCCTTCCTTTGACAGAAGCGGCCGCTCCCGTCAATATGCTCTCACGCTTTCCAATAAACTGAGGACACGTCAGGCCAACGCCTACGAGCGGGCCCGTCTCCCCATATCCGGCTCCCGCGCGGACGAGCCTTCGGCACGGTAAACCGCGTTTAATCGAAAGCGCCCCTCCGGGCACCCCGTAGCCCCGTTCACCACATCAACGGCCGCTCGGATGCTACGCCAATGATACATCGACCGGTAAATAAAATAAACCAAACAACGAAAAAAAAGGGGTTGCAACACGAGGACTTCCCAGGGGGTCACCCATCCTAGTACTACTCTCGCCCAAGCACGCTTAACTGCGGAGTTCTGATGGGATCCGGTGCATTAGTGCTGGTATGATCGCAACCGAAAGAATACCACCTCCTTATTCCTTTATACCTTTCCACGCCTTGATCTATGCCCACCTATGCTCTCATGTGTGGCCTTCGTTACGCGTCTCGGGCCCGCCGTGCGCGCGCGCGCGCCTTCGTCATAGCCTTCCTTTGACAGAAGCGGCCGCTCCCGTCAATATGCTCTCACGCTTTCCAATAAACTGAGGACACGTCAGGCCAACGCCTACGAGCGGGCCCGTCTCCCCATATCCGGCTCCCGCGCGGACGAGCCTTCGGCACGGTAAACCGCGTTTAATCGAAAGCGCCCCTCCGGGCACCCCGTAGCCCCGTTCACCACATCAACGGCCGCTCGGATGCTACGCCAATGATACATCGACCGGTAAATAAAATAAACCAAACAACGAAAAAAAAGGGGTTGCAACACGGGGACTTCCCAGGGGGTCACCCATCCTAGTACTACTCTCGCCCAAGCACGCTTAACTGCGGAGTTCTGATGGGATCCGGTGCATTAGTGCTGGTATGATCGCAACCGAAAGAATACCACCTCCTTATTCCTTTATACCTTTCCACGCCTTGATCCATGCCCACCTATGCTCTCATGTGTGGCCTTCGTTACGCGTCTCGGGCCCGCCGTGCGCGCGCGCGCGCCTTCGTCATAGCCTTCCTTTGACAGAAGCGGCCGCTCCCGTCAATATGCTCTCACGCTTTCCAATAAACTGAGGACACGTCAGGCCAACGCCTACGAGCGGGCCCGTCTCCCCATATCCGGCTCCCGCGCGGACGAGCCTTCGGCACGGTAAACCGCGTTTAATCGAAAGCGCCCCTCCGGGCACCCCGTAGCCCCGTTCACCACATCAACGGCCGCTCGGATGCTACGCCAATGATACATCGACCGGTAAATAAAATAAACCAAACAACGAAAAAAAAGGGGTTGCAACACGAGGACTTCCCAGGGGGTCACCCATCCTAGTACTACTCTCGCCCAAGCACGCTTAACTGCGGAGTTCTGATGGGATCCGGTGCATTAGTGCTGGTATGATCGCAACCGAAAGAATACCACCTCCTTATTCCTTTATACCTTTCCACGCCTTGATCCATGCCCACCTATGCTCTCATGTGTGGCCTTCGTTACGCGTCTCGGGCCCGCCGTGCGCGCGCGCGCGCCTTCGTCATAGCCTTCCTTTGACAGAAGCGGCCGCTCCCGTCAATATGCTCTCACGCTTTCCAATAAACTGAGGACACGTCAGGCCAACGCCTACGAGCGGGCCCGTCTCCCCATATCCGGCTCCCGCGCGGACGAGCCTTCGGCACGGTAAACCGCGTTTAATCGAAAGCGCCCCTCCGGGCACCCCGTAGCCCCGTTCACCACATCAACGGCCGCTCGGATGCTACGCCAATGATACATCGACCGGTAAATAAAATAAACCAAACAACGAAAAAAAAGGGGTTGCAACACGGGGACTTCCCAGGGGGTCACCCATCCTAGTACTACTCTCGCCCAAGCACGCTTAACTGCGGAGTTCTGATGGGATCCGGTGCATTAGTGCTGGTATGATCGCAACCGAAAGAATACCACCTCCTTATTCCTTTATACCTTTCCACGCCTTGATCCATGCCCACCTATGCTCTCATGTGTGGCCTTCGTTACGCGTCTCGGGCCCGCCGTGCGCGCGCGCGCGCCTTCGTCATAGCCTTCCTTTGACAGAAGCGGCCGCTCCCGTCAATAAGCTCTCACGCTTTCCAATAAACTAAGGACACGTCAGGCCAACGCCTACGAGCGGGCCCGTCTCCCCATATCCGGCCCCCGCGCGGACGAGCCTTCGGCACGGTAAACCGCGTTTAATCGAAAGCGCCCCTCCGGGCACCCCGTAGCCCCGTTCACCACATCAACGGCCGCTCGGATGCTACGCCAATGATACATCGACCGGTAAATAAAATAAACCAAACAACGAAAAAAAAGGGGTTGCAACACGAGGACTTCCCAGGGGGTCACCCATCCTAGTACTACTCTCGCCCAAGCACGCTTAACTGCGGAGTTCTGATGGGATCCGGTGCATTAGTGCTGGTATGATCGCAACCGAAAGAATACCACCTCCTTATTCCTTTATACCTTTCCACGCCTTGATCCATGCCCACCTATGCTCTCATGTGTGGCCTTCGTTACGCGTCTCGGGCCCGCCGTGCGCGCGCGCGCGCCTTCGTCATAGCCTTCCTTTGACAGAAGCGGCCGCTCCCGTCAATATGCTCTCACGCTTTCCAATAAACTGAGGACACGTCAGGCCAACGCCTACGAGCGGGCCCGTCTCCCCATATCCGGCTCCCGCGCGGACGAGCCTTCGGCACGGTAAACCGCGTTTAATCGAAAGCGCCCCTCCGGGCACCCCGTAGCCCCGTTCACCACATCAACGGCCGCTCGGATGCTACGCCAATGATACATCGACCGGTAAATAAAATAAACCAAACAACGAAAAAAAAGGGGTTGCAACACGAGGACTTCCCAGGGGGTCACCCATCCTAGTACTACTCTCGCCCAAGCACGCTTAACTGCGGAGTTCTGATGGGATCCGGTGCATTAGTGCTGGTATGATCGCAACCGAAAGAATACCACCTCCTTATTCCTTTATACCTTTCCACGCCTTGATCCATGCCCACCTATGCTCTCATGTGTGGCCTTCGTTACGCGTCTCGGGCCCGCCGTGCGCGCGCGCGCGCCTTCGTCATAGCCTTCCTTTGACAGAAGCGGCCGCTCCCGTCAATAAGCTCTCACGCTTTCCAATAAACTAAGGACACGTCAGGCCAACGCCTACGAGCGGGCCCGTCTCCCCATATCCGGCTCCCGCGCGGACGAGCCTTCGGCACGGTAAACCGCGTTTAATCGAAAGCGCCCCTCCGGGCACCCCGTAGCCCCGTTCACCACATCAACGGCCGCTCGGATGCTACGCCAATGATACATCGACCGGTAAATAAAATAAACCAAACAACGAAAAAAAAGGGGTTGCAACACGAGGACTTCCCAGGGGGTCACCCATCCTAGTACTACTCTCGCCCAAGCACGCTTAACTGCGGAGTTCTGATGGGATCCGGTGCATTAGTGCTGGTATGATCGCAACCGAAAGAATACCACCTCCTTATTCCTTTATACCTTTCCACGCCTTGATCCATGCCCACCTATGCTCTCATGTGTGGCCTTCGTTACGCGTCTCGGGCCCGCCGTGCGCGCGCGCGCGCCTTCGTCATAGCCTTCCTTTGACAGAAGCGGCCGCTCCCGTCAATAAGCTCTCACGCTTTCCAATAAACTAAGGACACGCCAGGCCAACGCCTACGAGCGGGCCCGTCTCCCCATATCCGGCTCCCGCGCGGACGAGCCTTCGGCACGGTAAACCGCGTTTAATCGAAAGCGCCCCTCCGGGCACCCCGTAGCCCCGTTCACCACATCAACGGCCGCTCGGATGCTACGCCAATGATACATCGACCGGTAAATAAAATAAACCAAACAACGAAAACAAAGGGGTTGCAACACGAGGACTTCCCAGGGGGTCACCCATCCTAGTACTACTCTCGCCCAAGCACGCTTAACTGCGGAGTTCTGATGGGATCCGGTGCATTAGTGCTGGTATGATCGCAACCGAAAGAATACCACCTCCTTATTCCTTTATACCTTTCCACGCCTTGATCCATGCCCACCTATGCTCTCATGTGTGGCCTTCGTTACGCGTCTCGGGCCCGCCGTGCGCGCGCGCGCGCCTTCGTCATAGCCTTCCTTTGACAGAAGCGGCCGCTCCCGTCAATAAGCTCTCACGCTTTCCAATAAACTAAGGACACGTCAGGCCAACGCCTACGAGCGGGCCCGTCTCCCCATATCCGGCTCCCGCGCGGACGAGCCTTCGGCACGGTAAACCGCGTTTAATCGAAAGCGCCCCTCCGGGCACCCCGTAGCCCCGTTCACCACATCAACGGCCGCTCGGATGCTACGCCAATGATACATCGACCGGTAAATAAAATAAACCAAACAACGAAAAAAAAGGGGTTGCAACACGAGGACTTCCCAGGGGGTCACCCATCCTAGTACTACTCTCGCCCAAGCACGCTTAACTGCGGAGTTCTGATGGGATCCGGTGCATTAGTGCTGGTATGATCGCAACCGAAAGAATACCACCTCCTTATTCCTTTATACCTTTCCACGCCTTGATCCATGCCCACCTATGCTCTCATGTGTGGCCTTCGTTACGCGTCTCGGGCCCGCCGTGCGCGCGCGCGCGCCTTCGTCATAGCCTTCCTTTGACAGAAGCGGCCGCTCCCGTCAATAAGCTCTCACGCTTTCCAATAAACTAAGGACACGTCAGGCCAACGCCTACGAGCGGGCCCGTCTCCCCATATCCGGCTCCCGCGCGGACGAGCCTTCGGCACGGTAAACCGCGTTTAATCGAAAGCGCCCCTCCGGGCACCCCGTAGCCCCGTTCACCACATCAACGGCCGCTCGGATGCTACGCCAATGATACATCGACCGGTAAATAAAATAAACCAAACAACGAAAAAAAAGGGGTTGCAACACGAGGACTTCCCAGGGGGTCACCCATCCTAGTACTACTCTCGCCCAAGCACGCTTAACTGCGGAGTTCTGATGGGATCCGGTGCATTAGTGCTGGTATGATCGCAACCGAAAGAATACCACCTCCTTATTCCTTTATACCTTTCCACGCCTTGATCCATGCCCACCTATGCTCTCATGTGTGGCCTTCGTTACGCGTCTCGGGCCCGCCGTGCGCGCGCGCGCGCCTTCGTCATAGCCTTCCTTTGACAGAAGCGGCCGCTCCCGTCAATATGCTCTCACGCTTTCCAATAAACTGAGGACACGTCAGGCCAACGCCTACGAGCGGGCCCGTCTCCCCATATCCGGCTCCCGCGCGGACGAGCCTTCGGCACGGTAAACCGCGTTTAATCGAAAGCGCCCCTCCGGGCACCCCGTAGCCCCGTTCACCACATCAACGGCCGCTCGGATGCTACGCCAATGATACATCGACCGGTAAATAAAATAAACCAAACAACGAAAAAAAAGGGGTTGCAACACGAGGACTTCCCAGGGGGTCACCCATCCTAGTACTACTCTCGCCCAAGCACGCTTAACTGCGGAGTTCTGATGGGATCCGGTGCATTAGTGCTGGTATGATCGCAACCGAAAGAATACCACCTCCTTATTCCTTTATACCTTTCCACGCCTTGATCCATGCCCACCTATGCTCTCATGTGTGGCCTTCGTTACGCGTCTCGGGCCCGCCGTGCGCGCGCGCGCGCCTTCGTCATAGCGTTCCTTTGACAGAAGCGGCCGCTCCCGTCAATAAGCTCTCACGCTTTCCAATAAACTAAGGACACGTCAGGCCAACGCCTACGAGCGGGCCCGTCTCCCCATATCCGGCCCCCGCGCGGACGAGCCTTCGGCACGGTAAACCGCGTTTAATCGAAAGCGCCCCTCCGGGCACCCCGTAGCCCCGTTCACCACATCAACGGCCGCTCGGATGCTACGCCAATGATACATCGACCGGTAAATAAAATAAACCAAACAACGAAAAAAAAGGGGTTGCAACACGAGGACTTCCCAGGGGGTCACCCATCCTAGTACTACTCTCGCCCAAGCACGCTTAACTGCGGAGTTCTGATGGGATCCGGTGCATTAGTGCTGGTATGATCGCAACCGAAAGAATACCACCTCCTTATTCCTTTATACCTTTCCACGCCTTGATCCATGCCCACCTATGCTCTCATGTGTGGCCTTCGTTACGCGTCTCGGGCCCGCCGTGCGCGCGCGCGCGCCTTCGTCATAGCCTTCCTTTGACAGAAGTGGCCGCTCCCGTCAATATGCTCTCACGCTTTCCAATAAACTGAGGACACGTCAGGCCAACGCCTACGAGCGGGCCCGTCTCCCCATATCCGGCTCCCGCGCGGACGAGCCTTCGGCACGGTAAACCGCGTTTAATCGAAAGCGCCCCTCCGGGCACCCCGTAGCCCCGTTCACCACATCAACGGCCGCTCGGATGCTACGCCAATGATACATCGACCGGTAAATAAAATAAACCAAACAACGAAAAAAAAGGGGTTGCAACACGAGGACTTCCCAGGGGGTCACCCATCCTAGTACTACTCTCGCCCAAGCACGCTTAACTGCGGAGTTCTGATGGGATCCGGTGCATTAGTGCTGGTATGATCGCAACCGAAAGAATACCACCTCCTTATTCCTTTATACCTTTCCACGCCTTGATCCATGCCCACCTATGCTCTCATGTGTGGCCTTCGTTACGCGTCTCGGGCCCGCCGTGCGCGCGCGCGCGCCTTCGTCATAGCCTTCCTTTGACAGAAGCGGCCGCTCCCGTCAATAAGCTCTCACGCTTTCCAATAAACTAAGGACACGTCAGGCCAACGCCTACGAGCGGGCCCGTCTCCCCATATCCGGCTCCCGCGCGGACGAGCCTTCGGCACGGTAAACCGCGTTTAATCGAAAGCGCCCCTCCGGGCACCCCGTAGCCCCGTTCACCACATCAACGGCCGCTCGGATGCTACGCCAATGATACATCGACCGGTAAATAAAATAAACCAAACAACGAAAAAAAAGGGGTTGCAACACGAGGACTTCCCAGGGGGTCACCCATCCTAGTACTACTCTCGCCCAAGCACGCTTAACTGCGGAGTTCTGATGGGATCCGGTGCATTAGTGCTGGTATGTTCGCAACCGAAAGAATACCACCTCCTTATTCCTTTATACCTTTCCACGCCTTGATCCATGCCCACCTATGCTCTCATGTGTGGCCTTCGTTACGCGTCTCGGGCCCGCCGTGCGCGCGCGCGCGCCTTCGTCATAGCCTTCCTTTGACAGAAGCGGCCGCTCCCGTCAATAAGCTCTCACGCTTTCCAATAAACTAAGGACACGTCAGGCCAACGCCTACGAGCGGGCCCGTCTCCCCATATCCGGCTCCCGCGCGGACGAGCCTTCGGCACGGTAAACCGCGTTTAATCGAAAGCGCCCCTCCGGGCACCCCGTAGCCCCGTTCACCACATCAACGGCCGCTCGGATGCTACGCCAATGATACATCGACCGGTAAATAAAATAAACCAAACAACGAAAAAAAAGGGGTTGCAACACGAGGACTTCCCAGGGGGTCACCCATCCTAGTACTACTCTCGCCCAAGCACGCTTAACTGCGGAGTTCTGATGGGATCCGGTGCATTAGTGCTGGTATGATCGCAACCGAAAGAATACCACCTCCTTATTCCTTTATACCTTTCCACGCCTTGATCCATGCCCACCTATGCTCTCATGTGTGGCCTTCGTTACGCGTCTCGGGCCCGCCGTGCGCGCGCGCGCGCCTTCGTCATAGCCTTCCTTTGACAGAAGCGGCCGCTCCCGTCAATAAGCTCTCACGCTTTCCAATAAACTAAGGACACGTCAGGCCAACGCCTACGAGCGGGCCCGTCTCCCCATATCCGGCTCCCGCGCGGACGAGCCTTCGGCACGGTAAACCGCGTTTAATCGAAAGCGCCCCTCCGGGCACCCCGTAGCCCCGTTCACCACATCAACGGCCGCTCGGATGCTACGCCAATGATACATCGACCGGTAAATAAAATAAACCAAACAACGAAAAAAAAGGGGTTGCAACACGAGGACTTCCCAGGGGGTCACCCATCCTAGTACTACTCTCGCCCAAGCACGCTTAACTGCGGAGTTCTGATGGGATCCGGTGCATTAGTGCTGGTATGATCGCAACCGAAAGAATACCACCTCCTTATTCCTTTATACCTTTCCACGCCTTGATCCATGCCCACCTATGCTCTCATGTGTGGCCTTCGTTACGCGTCTCGGGCCCGCCGCGCGCGCGCGCGCGCCTTCGTCATAGCCTTCCTTTGACAGAAGCGGCCGCTCCCGTCAATAAGCTCTCACGCTTTCCAATAAACTAAGGACACGTCAGGCCAACGCCTACGAGCGGGCCCGTCTCCCCATATCCGGCTCCCGCGCGGACGAGCCTTCGGCACGGTAAACCGCGTTTAATCGAAAGCGCCCCTCCGGGCACCCCGTAGCCCCGTTCACCACATCAACGGCCGCTCGGATGCTACGCCAATGATACATCGACCGGTAAATAAAATAAACCAAACAACGAAAAAAAAGGGGTTGCAACACGAGGACTTCCCAGGGGGTCACCCATCCTAGTACTACTCTCGCCCAAGCACGCTTAACTGCGGAGTTCTGATGGGATCCGGTGCATTAGTGCTGGTATGATAGCAACCGAAAGAATACCACCTCCTTATTCCTTTATACCTTTCCACGCCTTGATCCATGCCCACCTATGCTCTCATGTGTGGCCTTCGTTACGCGTCTCGGGCCCGCCGTGCGCGCGCGCGCGCCTTCGTCATAGCCTTCCTTTGACAGAAGCGGCCGCTCCCGTCAATAAGCTCTCACGCTTTCCAATAAACTAAGGACACGTCAGGCCAACGCCTACGAGCGGGCCCGTCTCCCCATATCCGGCTCCCGCGCGGACGGGCCTTCGGCACGGTAAACCGCGTTTAATCGAAAGCGCCCCTCCGGGCACCCCGTAGCCCCGTTCACCACATCAACGGCCGCTCGGATGCTACGCCAATGATACATCGACCGGTAAATAAAATAAACCAAACAACGAAAAAAAAGGGGTTGCAACACGAGGACTTCCCAGGGGGTCACCCATCCTAGTACTACTCTCGCCCAAGCACGCTTAACTGCGGAGTTCTGATGGGATCCGGTGCATTAGTGCTGGTATGATCGCAACCGAAAGAATACCACCTCCTTATTCCTTTATACCTTTCCACGCCTTGATCCATGCCCACCTATGCTCTCATGTGTGGCCTTCGTTACGCGTCTCGGGCCCGCCGTGCGCGCGCGCGCGCCTTCGTCATAGCCTTCCTTTGACAGAAGCGGCCGCTCCCGTCAATAAGCTCTCACGCTTTCCAATAAACTAAGGACACGTCAGGCCAACGCCTACGAGCGGGCCCGTCTCCCCATATCCGGCTCCCGCGCGGACGAGCCTTCGGCACGGTAAACCGCGTTTAATCGAAAGCGCCCCTCCGGGCACCCCGTAGCCCCGTTCACCACATCAACGGCCGCTCGGATGCTACGCCAATGATACATCGACCGGTAAATAAAATAAACCAAACAACGAAAAAAAAGGGGTTGCAACACGAGGACTTCCCAGGGGGTCACCCATCCTAGTACTACTCTCGCCCAAGCACGCTTAACTGCGGAGTTCTGATGGGATCCGGTGCATTAGTGCTGGTATGATCGCAACCGAAAGAATACCACCTCCTTATTCCTTTATACCTTTCCACGCCTTGATCCATGCGCACCTATGCTCTCATGTGTGGCCTTCGTTACGCGTCTCGGGCCCGCCGTGCGCGCGCGCGCGCCTTCGTCATAGCCTTCCTTTGACAGAAGCGGCCGCTCCCGTCAATAAGCTCTTACGCTTTCCAATAAACTAAGGACACGTCAGGCCAACGCCTACGAGCGGGCCCGTCTCCCCATATCCGGCTCCCGCGCGGACGAGCCTTCGGCACGGTAAACCGCGTTTAATCGAAAGCGCCCCTCCGGGCACCCCGTAGCCCCGTTCACCACATCAACGGCCGCTCGGATGCTACGCCAATGATACATCGACCGGAAAAATAAAATAAACCAAACAACGAAAAAAAAGGGGTTGCAACACGAGGACTTCCCAGGGGGTCACCCATCCTAGTACTACTCTCGCCCAAGCACGCTTAACTGCGGAGTTCTGATGGGATCCGGTGCATTAGTGCTGGTATGATCGCAACCGAAAGAATACCACCTCCTTATTCCTTTATACCTTTCCACGCCTTGATCCATGCCCACCTATGCTCTCATGTGTGGCCTTCGTTACGCGTCTCGGGCCCGCCGTGCGCGCGCGCGCGCCTTCGTCATAGCCTTCCTTTGACAGAAGCGGCCGCTCCCGTCAATAAGCTCTCACGCTTTCCAATAAACTAAGGACACGTCAGGCCAACGCCTACGAGCGGGCCCGTCTCCCCATATCCGGCTCCCGCGCGGACGAGCCTTCGGCACGGTAAACCGCGTTTAATCGAAAGCGCCCCTCCGGGCACCCCGTAGCCCCGTTCACCACATCAACGGCCGCTCGGATGCTACGCCAATGATACATCGACCGGTAAATAAAATAAACCAAACAACGAAAAAAAAGGGGTTGCAACACGAGGACTTCCCAGGGGGTCACCCATCCTAGTACTACTCTCGCCCAAGCACGCTTAACTGCGGAGTTCTGATGGGATCCGGTGCATTAGTGCTGGTATGATCGCAACCGAAAGAATACCACCTCCTTATTCCTTTATACCTTTCCACGCCTTGATCCATGCCCACCTATGCTCTCATGTGTGGCCTTCGTTACGCGTCTCGGGCCCGCCGTGCGCGCGCGCGCGCCTTCGTCATAGCCTTCCTTTGACAGAAGCGGCCGCTCCCGTCAATAAGCTCTCACGCTTTCCAATAAACTAAGGACACGTCAGGCCAACGCCTACGAGCGGGCCCGTCTCCCCATATCCGGCTCCCGCGCGGACGAGCCTTCGGCACGGTAAACCGCGTTTAATCGAAAGCGCCCCTCCGGGCACCCCGTAGCCCCGTTCACCACATCAACGGCCGCTCGGATGCTACGCCAATGATACATCGACCGGTAAATAAAATAAACCAAACAACGAAAAAAAGGGGTTGCAACACGAGGACTTCCCAGGGGGTCACCCATCCTAGTACTACTCTCGCCCAAGCACGCTTAACTGCGGAGTTCTGATGGGATCCGGTGCATTAGTGCTGGTATGATCGCAACCGAAAGAATACCACCTCCTTATTCCTTTATACCTTTCCACGCCTTGATCCATGCCCACCTATGCTCTCATGTGTGGCCTTCGTTACGCGTCTCGGGCCCGCCGTGCGCGCGCGCGCGCCTTCGTCATAGCCTTCCTTTGACAGAAGCGGCCGCTCCCGTCAATAAGCTCTCACGCTTTCCAATAAACTAAGGACACGTCAGGCCAACGCCTACGAGCGGGCCCGTCTCCCCATATCCGGCTCCCGCGCGGACGAGCCTTCGGCACGGTAAACCGCGTTTAATCGAAAGCGCCCCTCCGGGCACCCCGTAGCCCCGTTCACCACATCAACGGCCGCTCGGATGCTACGCCAATGATACATCGACCGGTAAATAAAATAAACCAAACAACGAAAAAAAAGGGGTTGCAACACGAGGACTTCCCAGGGGGTCACCCATCCTAGTACTACTCTCGCCCAAGCACGCTTAACTGCGGAGTTCTGATGGGATCCGGTGCATTAGTGCTGGTATGATCGCAACCGAAAGAATACCACCTCCTTATTCCTTTATACCTTTCCACGCCTTGATCCATGCCCACCTATGCTCTCATGTGTGGCCTTCGTTACGCGTCTCGGGCCCGCCGTGCGCGCGCGCGCGCCTTCGTCATAGCCTTCCTTTGACAGAAGCGGCCGCTCCCGTCAATAAGCTCTCACGCTTTCCAATAAACTAAGGACACGTCAGGCCAACGCCTACGAGCGGGCCCGTCTCCCCATATCCGGCTCCCGCGCGGACGAGCCTTCGGCACGGTAAACCGCGTTTAATCGAAAGCGCCCCTCCGGGCACCCCGTAGCCCCGTTCACCACATCAACGGCCGCTCGGATGCTACGCCAATGATACATCGACCGGTAAATAAAATAAACCAAACAACGAAAAAAAAGGGGTTGCAACACGAGGACTTCCCAGGGGGTCACCCATCCTAGTACTACTCTCGCCCAAGCACGCTTAACTGCGGAGTTCTGATGGGATCCGGTGCATTAGTGCTGGTATGATCGCAACCGAAAGAATACCACCTCCTTATTCCTTTATACCTTTCCACGCCTTGATCCATGCCCACCTATGCTCTCATGTGTGGCCTTCGTTACGCGTCTCGGGCCCGCCGTGCGCGCGCGCGCGCCTTCGTCATAGCCTTCCTTTGACAGAAGCGGCCGCTCCCGTCAATAAGCTCTCACGCTTTCCAATAAACTAAGGACACGTCAGGCCAACGCCTACGAGCGGGCCCGTCTCCCCATATCCGGCTCCCGCGCGGACGAGCCTTCGGCACGGTAAACCGCGTTTAATCGAAAGCGCCCCTCCGGGCACCCCGTAGCCCCGTTCACCACATCAACGGCCGCTCGGATGCTACGCCAATGATACATCGACCGGTAAATAAAATAAACCAAACAACGAAAAAAAGGGGTTGCAACACGAGGACTTCCCAGGGGGTCACCCATCCTAGTACTACTCTCGCCCAAGCACGCTTAACTGCGGAGTTCTGATGGGATCCGGTGCATTAGTGCTGGTATGATCGCAACCGAAAGAATACCACCTCCTTATTCCTTTATACCTTTCCACGCCTTGATCCATGCCCACCTATGCTCTCATGTGTGGCCTTCGTTACGCGTCTCGGGCCCGCCGTGCGCGCGCGCGCGCCTTCGTCATAGCCTTCCTTTGACAGAAGCGGCCGCTCCCGTCAATAAGCTCTCACGCTTTCCAATAAACTAAGGACACGTCAGGCCAACGCCTACGATCGGGCCCGTCTCCCCATATCCGGCTCCCGCGCGGACGAGCCTTCGGCACGGTAAACCGCGTTTAATCGAAAGCGCCCCTCCGGGCACCCCGTAGCCCCGTTCACCACATCAACGGCCGCTCGGATGCTACGCCAATGATACATCGACCGGTAAATAAAATAAACCAAACAACGAAAAAAAAGGGGTTGCAACACGAGGACTTCCCAGGGGGTCACCCATCCTAGTACTACTCTCGCCCAAGCACGCTTAACTGCGGAGTTCTGATGGGATCCGGTGCATTAGTGCTGGTATGATCGCAACCGAAAGAATACCACCTCCTTATTCCTTTATACCTTTCCACGCCTTGATCCATGCCCACCTATGCTCTCATGTGTGGCCTTCGTTACGCGTCTCGGGCCCGCCGTGCGCGCGCGCGCGCCTTCGTCATAGCCTTCCTTTGACAGAAGCGGCCGCTCCCGTCAATAAGCTCTCACGCTTTCCAATAAACTAAGGACACGTCAGGCCAACGCCTACGAGCGGGCCCGTCTCCCCATATCCGGCTCCCGCGCGGACGAGCCTTCGGCACGGTAAACCGCGTTTAATCGAAAGCGCCCCTCCGGGCACCCCGTAGCCCCGTTCACCACATCAACGGCCGCTCGGATGCTACGCCAATGATACATCGACCGGTAAATAAAATAAACCAAACAACGAAAAAAAAGGGGTTGCAACACGAGGACTTCCCAGGGGGTCACCCATCCTAGTACTACTCTCGCCCAAGCACGCTTAACTGCGGAGTTCTGATGGGATCCGGTGCATTAGTGCTGGTATGATCGCAACCGAAAGAATACCACCTCCTTATTCCTTTATACCTTTCCACGCCTTGATCCATGCCCACCTATGCTCTCATGTGTGGCCTTCGTTACGCGTCTCGGGCCCGCCGTGCGCGCGCGCGCGCCTTCGTCATAGCCTTCCTTTGACAGAAGCGGCCGCTCCCGTCAATAAGCTCTCACGCTTTCCAATAAACTAAGGACACGTCAGGCCAACGCCTACGAGCGGGCCCGTCTCCCCATATCCGGCTCCCGCGCGGACGAGCCTTCGGCACGGTAAACCGCGTTTAATCGAAAGCGCCCCTCCGGGCACCCCGTAGCCCCGTTCACCACATCAACGGCCGCTCGGATGCTACGCCAATGATACATCGACCGGTAAATAAAATAAACCAAACAACGAAAAAAAAGGGGTTGCAACACGAGGACTTCCCAGGGGGTCACCCATCCTAGTACTACTCTCGCCCAAGCACGCTTAACTGCGGAGTTCTGATGGGATCCGGTGCATTAGTGCTGGTATGATCGCAACCGAAAGAATACCACCTCCTTATTCCTTTATACCTTTCCACGCCTTGATCCATGCCCACCTATGCTCTCATGTGTGGCCTTCGTTACGCGTCTCGGGCCCGCCGTGCGCGCGCGCGCGCCTTCGTCATAGCCTTCCTTTGACAGAAGCGGCCGCTCCCGTCAATAAGCTCTCACGCTTTCCAATAAACTAAGGACACGTCAGGCCAACGCCTACGAGCGGGCCCGTCTCCCCATATCCGGCTCCCGCGCGGACGAGCCTTCGGCACGGTAAACCGCGTTTAATCGAAAGCGCCCCTCCGGGCACCCCGTAGCCCCGTTCACCACATCAACGGCCGCTCGGATGCTACGCCAATGATACATCGACCGGTAAATAAAATAAACCAAACAACGAAAAAAAAGGGGTTGCAACACGAGGACTTCCCAGGGGGTCACCCATCCTAGTACTACTCTCGCCCAAGCACGCTTAACTGCGGAGTTCTGATGGGATCCGGTGCATTAGTGCTGGTATGATCGCAACCGAAAGAATACCACCTCCTTATTCCTTTATACCTTTCCACGCCTTGATCCACGCCCACCTATGCTCTCATGTGTGGCCTTCGTTACGCGTCTCGGGCCCGCCGTGCGCGCGCGCGCGCCTTCGTCATAGCCTTCCTTTGACAGAAGCGGCCGCTCCCGTCAATAAGCTCTCACGCTTTCCAATAAACTAAGGACACGTCAGGCCAACGCCTACGAGCGGGCCCGTCTCCCCATATCCGGCTCCCGCGCGGACGAGCCTTCGGCACGGTAAACCGCGTTTAATCGAAAGCGCCCCTCCGGGCACCCCGTAGCCCCGTTCACCACATCAACGGCCGCTCGGATGCTACGCCAATGATACATCGACCGGTAAATAAAATAAACCAAACAACGAAAAAAAAGGGGTTGCAACACGAGGACTTCCCAGGGGGTCACCCATCCTAGTACTACTCTCGCCCAAGCACGCTTAACTGCGGAGTTCTGATGGGATCCGGTGCATTAGTGCTGGTATGATCGCAACCGAAAGAATACCACCTCCTTATTCCTTTATACCTTTCCACGCCTTGATCCATGCCCACCTATGCTCTCATGTGTGGCCTTCGTTACGCGTCTCGGGCCCGCCGTGCGCGCGCGCGCGCCTTCGTCATAGCCTTCCTTTGACAGAAGCGGCCGCTCCCGTCAATAAGCTCTCACGCTTTCCAATAAACTAAGGACACGTCAGGCCAACGCCTACGAGCGGGCCCGTCTCCCCATATCCGGCTCCCGCGCGGACGAGCCTTCGGCACGGTAAACCGCGTTTAATCGAAAGCGCCCCTCCGGGCACCCCGTAGCCCCGTTCACCACATCAACGGCCGCTCGGATGCTACGCCAATGATACATCGACCGGTAAATAAAATAAACCAAACAACGAAAAAAAAGGGGTTGCAACACGAGGACTTCCCAGGGGGTCACCCATCCTAGTACTACTCTCGCCCAAGCACGCTTAACTGCGGAGTTCTGATGGGATCCGGTGCATTAGTGCTGGTATGATCGCAACCGAAAGAATACCACCTCCTTATTCCTTTATACCTTTCCACGCCTTGATCCATGCCCACCTATGCTCTCATGTGTGGCCTTCGTTACGCGTCTCGGGCCCGCCGTGCGCGCGCGCGCGCCTTCGGCATAGCCTTCCTTTGACAGAAGCGGCCGCTCCCGTCAATAAGCTCTCACGCTTTCCAATAAACTAAGGACACGTCAGGCCAACGCCTACGAGCGGGCCCGTCTCCCCATATCCGGCTCCCGCGCGGACGAGCCTTCGGCACGGTAAACCGCGTTTAATCGAAAGCGCCCCTCCGGGCACCCCGTAGCCCCGTTCACCACATCAACGGCCGCTCGGATGCTACGCCAATGATACATCGACCGGTAAATAAAATAAACCAAACAACGAAAAAAAAGGGGTTGCAACACGAGGACTTCCCAGGGGGTCACCCATCCTAGTACTACTCTCGCCCAAGCACGCTTAACTGCGGAGTTCTGATGGGATCCGGTGCATTAGTGCTGGTATGATCGCAACCGAAAGAATACCACCTCCTTATTCCTTTATACCTTTCCACGCCTTGATCCATGCCCACCTATGCTCTCATGTGTGGCCTTCGTTACGCGTCTCGGGCCCGCCGTGCGCGCGCGCGCGCCTTCGTCATAGCCTTCCTTTGACAGAAGCGGCCGCTCCCGTCAATAAGCTCTCACGCTTTCCAATAAACTAAGGACACGTCAGGCCAACGCCTACGAGCGGGCCCGTCTCCCCATATCCGGCTCCCGCGCGGACGAGCCTTCGGCACGGTAAACCGCGTTTAATCGAAAGCGCCCCTCCGGGCACCCCGTAGCCCCGTTCACCACATCAACGGCCGCTCGGATGCTACGCCAATGATACATCGACCGGTAAATAAAATAAACCAAACAACGAAAAAAAAGGGGTTGCAACACGAGGACTTCCCAGGGGGTCACCCATCCTAGTACTACTCTCGCCCAAGCACGCTTAACTGCGGAGTTCTGATGGGATCCGGTGCATTAGTGCTGGTATGATCGCAACCGAAAGAATACCACCTCCTTATTCCTTTATACCTTTCCACGCCTTGATCCATGCCCACCTATGCTCTCATGTGTGGCCTTCGTTACGCGTCTCGGGCCCGCCGTGCGCGCGCGCGCGCCTTCGTCATAGCCTTCCTTTGACAGAAGCGGCCGCTCCCGTCAATAAGCTCTCACGCTTTCCAATAAACTAAGGACACGTCAGGCCAACGCCTACGAGCGGGCCCGTCTCCCCATATCCGGCTCCCGCGCGGACGAGCCTTCGGCACGGTAAACCGCGTTTAATCGAAAGCGCCCCTCCGGGCACCCCGTAGCCCCGTTCACCACATCAACGGCCGCTCGGATGCTACGCCAATGATACATCGACCGGTAAATAAAATAAACCAAACAACGAAAAAAAAGGGGTTGCAACACGAGGACTTCCCAGGGGGTCACCCATCCTAGTACTACTCTCGCCCAAGCACGCTTAACTGCGGAGTTCTGATGGGATCCGGTGCATTAGTGCTGGTATGATCGCAACCGAAAGAATACCACCTCCTTATTCCTTTATACCTTTCCACGCCTTGATCCATGCCCACCTATGCTCTCATGTGTGGCCTTCGTTACGCGTCTCGGGCCCGCCGTGCGCGCGCGCGCGCCTTCGTCATAGCCTTCCTTTGACAGAAGCGGCCGCTCCCGTCAATAAGCTCTCACGCTTTCCAATAAACTAAGGACACGTCAGGCCAACGCCTACGAGCGGGCCCGTCTCCCCATATCCGGCTCCCGCGCGGACGAGCCTTCGGCACGGTAAACCGCGTTTAATCGAAAGCGCCCCTCCGGGCACCCCGTAGCCCCGTTCACCACATCAACGGCCGCTCGGATGCTACGCCAATGATACATCGACCGGTAAATAAAATAAACCAAACAACGAAAAAAAAGGGGTTGCAACACGAGGACTTCCCAGGGGGTCACCCATCCTAGTACTACTCTCGCCCAAGCACGCTTAACTGCGGAGTTCTGATGGGATCCGGTGCATTAGTGCTGGTATGATCGCAACCGAAAGAATACCACCTCCTTATTCCTTTATACCTTTCCACGCCTTGATCCATGCCCACCTATGCTCTCATGTGTGGCCTTCGTTACGCGTCTCGGGCCCGCCGTGCGCGCGCGCGCGCCTTCGTCATAGCCTTCCTTTGACAGAAGCGGCCGCTCCCGTCAATAAGCTCTCACGCTTTCCAATAAACTAAGGACACGTCAGGCCAACGCCTACGAGCGGGCCCGTCTCCCCATATCCGGCTCCCGCGCGGACGGGCCTTCGGCACGGTAAACCGCGTTTAATCGAAAGCGCCCCTCCGGGCACCCCGTAGCCCCGTTCACCACATCAACGGCCGCTCGGATGCTACGCCAATGATACATCGACCGGTAAATAAAATAAACCAAACAACGAAAAAAAAGGGGTTGCAACACGAGGACTTCCCAGGGGGTCACCCATCCTAGTACTACTCTCGCCCAAGCACGCTTAACTGCGGAGTTCTGATGGGATCCGGTGCATTAGTGCTGGTATGATCGCAACCGAAAGAATACCACCTCCTTATTCCTTTATACCTTTCCACGCCTTGATCCATGCCCACCTATGCTCTCATGTGTGGCCTTCGTTACGCGTCTCGGGCCCGCCGTGCGCGCGCGCGCGCCTTCGTCATAGCCTTCCTTTGACAGAAGCGGCCGCTCCCGTCAATAAGCTCTCACGCTTTCCAATAAACTAAGGACACGTCAGGCCAACGCCTACGAGCGGGCCCGTCTCCCCATATCCGGCTCCCGCGCGGACGAGCCTTCGGCACGGTAAACCGCGTTTAATCGAAAGCGCCCCTCCGGGCACCCCGTAGCCCCGTTCACCACATCAACGGCCGCTCGGATGCTACGCCAATGATACATCGACCGGTAAATAAAATAAACCAAACAACGAAAAAAAAGGGGTTGCAACACGAGGACTTCCCAGGGGGTCACCCATCCTAGTACTACTCTCGCCCAAGCACGCTTAACTGCGGAGTTCTGATGGGATCCGGTGCATTAGTGCTGGTATGATCGCAACCGAAAGAATACCACCTCCTTATTCCTTTATACCTTTCCACGCCTTGATCCATGCCCACCTATGCTCTCATGTGTGGCCTTCGTTACGCGTCTCGGGCCCGCCGTGCGCGCGCGCGCGCCTTCGTCATAGCCTTCCTTTGACAGAAGCGGCCGCTCCCGTCAATAAGCTCTCACGCTTTCCAATAAACTAAGGACACGTCAGGCCAACGCCTACGAGCGGGCCCGTCTCCCCATATCCGGCTCCCGCGCGGACGAGCCTTCGGCACGGTAAACCGCGTTTAATCGAAAGCGCCCCTCCGGGCACCCCGTAGCCCCGTTCACCACATCAACGGCCGCTCGGATGCTACGCCAATGATACATCGACCGGTAAATAAAATAAACCAAACAACGAAAAAAAAGGGGTTGCAACACGAGGACTTCCCAGGGGGTCACCCATCCTAGTACTACTCTCGCTCAAGCACGCTTAACTGCGGAGTTCTGATGGGATCCGGTGCATTAGTGCTGGTATGATCGCAACCGAAAGAATACCACCTCCTTATTCCTTTATACCTTTCCACGCCTTGATCCATGCCCACCTATGCTCTCATGTGTGGCCTTCGTTACGCGTCTCGGGCCCGCCGTGCGCGCGCGCGCGCCTTCGTCATAGCCTTCCTTTGACAGAAGCGGCCGCTCCCGTCAATAAGCTCTCACGCTTTCCAATAAACTAAGGACACGTCAGGCCAACGCCTACGAGCGGGCCCGTCTCCCCATATCCGGCTCCCGCGCGGACGAGCCTTCGGCACGGTAAACCGCGTTTAATCGAAAGCGCCCCTCCGGGCACCCCGTAGCCCCGTTCACCACATCAACGGCCGCTCGGATGCTACGCCAATGATACATCGACCGGTAAATAAAATAAACCAAACAACGAAAAAAAGGGGTTGCAACACGAGGACTTCCCAGGGGGTCACCCATCCTAGTACTACTCTCGCCCAAGCACGCTTAACTGCGGAGTTCTGATGGGATCCGGTGCATTAGTGCTGGTATGATCGCAACCGAAAGAATACCACCTCCTTATTCCTTTATACCTTTCCACGCCTTGATCCATGCCCACCTATGCTCTCATGTGTGGCCTTCGTTACGCGTCTCGGGCCCGCCGTGCGCGCGCGCGCGCCTTCGTCATAGCCTTCCTTTGACAGAAGCGGCCGCTCCCGTCAATAAGCTCTCACGCTTTCCAATAAACTAAGGACACGTCAGGCCAACGCCTACGAGCGGGCCCGTCTCCCCATATCCGGCTCCCGCGCGGACGAGCCTTCGGCACGGTAAACCGCGTTTAATCGAAAGCGCCCCTCCGGGCACCCCGTAGCCCCGTTCACCACATCAACGGCCGCTCGGATGCTACGCCAATGATACATCGACCGGTAAATAAAATAAACCAAACAACGAAAAAAAAGGGGTTGCAACACGAGGACTTCCCAGGGGGTCACCCATCCTAGTACTACTCTCGCCCAAGCACGCTTAACTGCGGAGTTCTGATGGGATCCGGTGCATTAGTGCTGGTATGATCGCAACCGAAAGAATACCACCTCCTTATTCCTTTATACCTTTCCACGCCTTGATCCATGCCCACCTATGCTCTCATGTGTGGCCTTCGTTACGCGTCTCGGGCCCGCCGTGCGCGCGCGCGCGCCTTCGTCATAGCCTTCCTTTGACAGAAGCGGCCGCTCCCGTCAATAAGCTCTCACGCTTTCCAATAAACTAAGGACACGTCAGGCCAACGCCTACGAGCGGGCCCGTCTCCCCATATCCGGCTCCCGCGCGGACGAGCCTTCGGCACGGTAAACCGCGTTTAATCGAAAGCGCCCCTCCGGGCACCCCGTAGCCCCGTTCACCACATCAACGGCCGCTCGGATGCTACGCCAATGATACATCGACCGGTAAATAAAATAAACCAAACAACGAAAAAAAAGGGGTTGCAACACGAGGACTTCCCAGGGGGTCACCCATCCTAGTACTACTCTCGCCCAAGCACGCTTAACTGCGGAGTTCTGATGGGATCCGGTGCATTAGTGCTGGTATGATCGCAACCGAAAGAATACCACCTCCTTATTCCTTTATACCTTTCCACGCCTTGATCCATGCCCACCTATGCTCTCATGTGTGGCCTTCGTTACGCGTCTCGGGCCCGCCGTGCGCGCGCGCGCGCCTTCGTTATAGCCTTCCTTTGACAGAAGCGGCCGCTCCCGTCAATAAGCTCTCACGCTTTCCAATAAACTAAGGACACGTCAGGCCAACGCCTACGAGCGGGCCCGTCTCCCCATATCCGGCTCCCGCGCGGACGAGCCTTCGGCACGGTAAACCGCGTTTAATCGAAAGCGCCCCTCCGGGCACCCCGTAGCCCCGTTCACCACATCAACGGCCGCTCGGATGCTACGCCAATGATACATCGACCGGTAAATAAAATAAACCAAACAACGAAAAAAAAGGGGTTGCAACACGAGGACTTCCCAGGGGGTCACCCATCCTAGTACTACTCTCGCCCAAGCACGCTTAACTGCGGAGTTCTGATGGGATCCGGTGCATTAGTGCTGGTATGATCGCAACCGAAAGAATACCACCTCCTTATTCCTTTATACCTTTCCACGCCTTGATCCATGCCCACCTATGCTCTCATGTGTGGCCTTCGTTACGCGTCTCGGGCCCGCCGTGCGCGCGCGCGCGCCTTCGTCATAGCCTTCCTTTGACAGAAGCGGCCGCTCCCGTCAATAAGCTCTCACGCTTTCCAATAAACTAAGGACACGTCAGGCCAACGCCTACGAGCGGGCCCGTCTCCCCATATCCGGCTCCCGCGCGGACGAGCCTTCGGCACGGTAAACCGCGTTTAATCGAAAGCGCCCCTCCGGGCACCCCGTAGCCCCGTTCACCACATCAACGGCCGCTCGGATGCTACGCCAATGATACATCGACCGGTAAATAAAATAAACCAAACAACGAAAAAAAAGGGGTTGCAACACGAGGACTTCCCAGGGGGTCACCCATCCTAGTACTACTCTCGCCCAAGCACGCTTAACTGCGGAGTTCTGATGGGATCCGGTGCATTAGTGCTGGTTTGATCGCAACCGAAAGAATACCACCTCCTTATTCCTTTATACCTTTCCACGCCTTGATCCATGCCCACCTATGCTCTCATGTGTGGCCTTCGTTACGCGTCTCGGGCCCGCCGTGCGCGCGCGCGCGCCTTCGTCATAGCCTTCCTTTGACAGAAGCGGCCGCTCCCGTCAATAAGCTCTCACGCTTTCCAATAAACTAAGGACACGTCAGGCCAACGCCTACGAGCGGGCCCGTCTCCCCATATCCGGCTCCCGCGCGGACGAGCCTTCGGCACGGTAAACCGCGTTTAATCGAAAGCGCCCCTCCGGGCACCCCGTAGCCCCGTTCACCACATCAACGGCCGCTCGGATGCTACGCCAATGATACATCGACCGGTAAATAAAATAAACCAAACAACGAAAAAAAAGGGGTTGCAACACGAGGACTTCCCAGGGGGTCACCCATCCTAGTACTACTCTCGCCCAAGCACGCTTAACTGCGGAGTTCTGATGGGATCCGGTGCATTAGTGCTGGTATGATCGCAACCGAAAGAATACCACCTCCTTATTCCTTTATACCTTTCCACGCCTTGATCCATGCCCACCTATGCTCTCATGTGTGGCCTTCGTTACGCGTCTCGGGCCCGCCGTGCGCGCGCGCGCGCCTTCGTCATAGCCTTCCTTTGACAGAAGCGGCCGCTCCCGTCAATAAGCTCTCACGCTTTCCAATAAACTAAGGACACGTCAGGCCAACGCCTACGAGCGGGCCCGTCTCCCCATATCCGGCTCCCGCGCGGACGAGCCTTCGGCACGGTAAACCGCGTTTAATCGAAAGCGCCCCTCCGGGCACCCCGTAGCCCCGTTCACCACATCAACGGGCGCTCGGATGCTACGCCAATGATACATCGACCGGTAAATAAAATAAACCAAACAACGAAAAAAAAGGGGTTGCAACACGAGGACTTCCCAGGGGGTCACCCATCCTAGTACTACTCTCGCCCAAGCACGCTTAACTGCGGAGTTCTGATGGGATCCGGTGCATTAGTGCTGGTATGATCGCAACCGAAAGAATACCACCTCCTTATTCCTTTATACCTTTCCACGCCTTGATCCATGCCCACCTATGCTCTCATGTGTGGCCTTCGTTACGCGTCTCGGGCCCGCCGTGCGCGCGCGCGCGCCTTCGTCATAGCCTTCCTTTGACAGAAGCGGCCGCTCCCGTCAATAAGCTCTCACGCTTTCCAATAAACTAAGGACACGTCAGGCCAACGCCTACGAGCGGGCCCGTCTCCCCATATCCGGCTCCCGCGCGGACGAGCCTTCGGCACGGTAAACCGCGTTTAATCGAAAGCGCCCCTCCGGGCACCCCGTAGCCCCGTTCACCACATCAACGGCCGCTCGGATGCTACGCCAATGATACATCGACCGGTAAATAAAATAAACCAAACAACGAAAAAAAAGGGGTTGCAACACGAGGACTTCCCAGGGGGTCACCCATCCTAGTACTACTCTCGCCCAAGCACGCTTAACTGCGGAGTTCTGATGGGATCCGGTGCATTAGTGCTGGTATGATCGCAACCGAAAGAATACCACCTCCTTATTCCTTTATACCTTTCCACGCCTTGATCCATGCCCACCTATGCTCTCATGTGTGGCCTTCGTTACGCGTCTCGGGCCCGCCGTGCGCGCGCGCGCGCCTTCGTCATAGCCTTCCTTTGACAGAAGCGGCCGCTCCCGTCAATAAGCTCTCACGCTTTCCAATAAACTAAGGACACGTCAGGCCAACGCCTACGAGCGGGCCCGTCTCCCCATATCCGGCTCCCGCGCGGACGAGCCTTCGGCACGGTAAACCGCGTTTAATCGAAAGCGCCCCTCCGGGCACCCCGTAGCCCCGTTCACCACATCAACGGCCGCTCGGATGCTACGCCAATGATACATCGACCGGTAAATAAAATAAACCAAACAACGAAAAAAAAGGGGTTGCAACACGAGGACTTCCCAGGGGGTCACCCATCCTAGTACTACTCTCGCCCAAGCACGCTTAACTGCGGAGTTCTGATGGGATCCGGTGCATTAGTGCTGGTATGATCGCAACCGAAAGAATACCACCTCCTTATTCCTTTATACCTTTCCACGCCTTGATCCATGCCCACCTATGCTCTCATGTGTGGCCTTCGTTACGCGTCTCGGGCCCGCCGTGCGCGCGCGCGCGCCTTCGTCATAGCCTTCCTTTGACAGAAGCGGCCGCTCCCGTCAATAAGCTCTCACGCTTTCCAATAAACTAAGGACACGTCAGGCCAACGCCTACGAGCGGGCCCGTCTCCCCATATCCGGCTCCCGCGCGGACGAGCCTTCGGCACGGTAAACCGCGTTTAATCGAAAGCGCCCCTCCGGGCACCCCGTAGCCCCGTTCACCACATCAACGGCCGCTCGGATGCTACGCCAATGATACATCGACCGGTAAATAAAATAAACCAAACAACGAAAAAAAAGGGGTTGCAACACGAGGACTTCCCAGGGGGTCACCCATCCTAGTACTACTCTCGCCCAAGCACGCTTAACTGCGGAGTTCTGATGGGATCCGGTGCATTAGTGCTGGTTTGATCGCAACCGAAAGAATACCACCTCCTTATTCCTTTATACCTTTCCACGCCTTGATCCATGCCCACCTATGCTCTCATGTGTGGCCTTCGTTACGCGTCTCGGGCCCGCCGTGCGCGCGCGCGCGCCTTCGTCATAGCCTTCCTTTGACAGAAGCGGCCGCTCCCGTCAATAAGCTCTCACGCTTTCCAATAAACTAAGGACACGTCAGGCCAACGCCTACGAGCGGGCCCGTCTCCCCATATCCGGCTCCCGCGCGGACGAGCCTTCGGCACGGTAAACCGCGTTTAATCGAAAGCGCCCCTCCGGGCACCCCGTAGCCCCGTTCACCACATCAACGGCCGCTCGGATGCTACGCCAATGATACATCGACCGGTAAATAAAATAAACCAAACAACGAAAAAAAAGGGGTTGCAACACGAGGACTTCCCAGGGGGTCACCCATCCTAGTACTACTCTCGCCCAAGCACGCTTAACTGCGGAGTTCTGATGGGATCCGGTGCATTAGTGCTGGTATGATCGCAACCGAAAGAATACCACCTCCTTATTCCTTTATACCTTTCCACGCCTTGATCCATGCCCACCTATGCTCTCATGTGTGGCCTTCGTTACGCGTCTCGGGCCCGCCGTGCGCGCGCGCGCGCCTTCGTCATAGCCTTCCTTTGACAGAAGCGGCCGCTCCCGTCAATAAGCTCTCACGCTTTCCAATAAACTAAGGACACGTCAGGCCAACGCCTACGAGCGGGCCCGTCTCCCCATATCCGGCTCCCGCGCGGACGAGCCTTCGGCACGGTAAACCGCGTTTAATCGAAAGCGCCCCTCCGGGCACCCCGTAGCCCCGTTCACCACATCAACGGCCGCTCGGATGCTACGCCAATGATACATCGACCGGTAAATAAAATAAACCAAACAACGAAAAAAAAGGGGTTGCAACACGAGGACTTCCCAGGGGGTCACCCATCCTAGTACTACTCTCGCCCAAGCACGCTTAACTGCGGAGTTCTGATGGGATCCGGTGCATTAGTGCTGGTATGATCGCAACCGAAAGAATACCACCTCCTTATTCCTTTATACCTTTCCACGCCTTGATCCATGCCCACCTATGCTCTCATGTGTGGCCTTCGTTACGCGTCTCGGGCCCGCCGTGCGCGCGCGCGCGCCTTCGTCATAGCCTTCCTTTGACAGAAGCGGCCGCTCCCGTCAATAAGCTCTCACGCTTTCCAATAAACTAAGGACACGTCAGGCCAACGCCTACGAGCGGGCCCGTCTCCCCATATCCGGCTCCCGCGCGGACGAGCCTTCGGCACGGTAAACCGCGTTTAATCGAAAGCGCCCCTCCGGGCACCCCGTAGCCCCGTTCACCACATCAACGGCCGCTCGGATGCTACGCCAATGATACATCGACCGGTAAATAAAATAAACCAAACAACGAAAAAAAAGGGGTTGCAACACGAGGACTTCCCAGGGGGTCACCCATCCTAGTACTACTCTCGCCCAAGCACGCTTAACTGCGGAGTTCTGATGGGATCCGGTGCATTAGTGCTGGTATGATCGCAACCGAAAGAATACCACCTCCTTATTCCTTTATACCTTTCCACGCCTTGATCCATGCCCACCTATGCTCTCATGTGTGGCCTTCGTTACGCGTCTCGGGCCCGCCGTGCGCGCGCGCGCGCCTTCGTCATAGCCTTCCTTTGACAGAAGCGGCCGCTCCCGTCAATAAGCTCTCACGCTTTCCAATAAACTAAGGACACGTCAGGCCAACGCCTACGAGCGGGCCCGTCTCCCCATATCCGGCTCCCGCGCGGACGAGCCTTCGGCACGGTAAACCGCGTTTAATCGAAAGCGCCCCTCCGGGCACCCCGTAGCCCCGTTCACCACATCAACGGCCGCTCGGATGCTACGCCAATGATACATCGACCGGTAAATAAAATAAACCAAACAACGAAAAAAAAGGGGTTGCAACACGAGGACTTCCCAGGGGGTCACCCATCCTAGTACTACTCTCGCCCAAGCACGCTTAACTGCGGAGTTCTGATGGGATCCGGTGCATTAGTGCTGGTATGATCGCAACCGAAAGAATACCACCTCCTTATTCCTTTATACCTTTCCACGCCTTGATCCATGCCCACCTATGCTCTCATGTGTGGCCTTCGTTACGCGTCTCGGGCCCGCCGTGCGCGCGCGCGCGCCTTCGTCATAGCCTTCCTTTGACAGAAGCGGCCGCTCCCGTCAATAAGCTCTCACGCTTTCCAATAAACTAAGGACACGTCAGGCCAACGCCTACGAGCGGGCCCGTCTCCCCATATCCGGCTCCCGCGCGGACGAGCCTTCGGCACGGTAAACCGCGTTTAATCGAAAGCGCCCCTCCGGGCACCCCGTAGCCCCGTTCACCACATCAACGGCCGCTCGGATGCTACGCCAATGATACATCGACCGGTAAATAAAATAAACCAAACAACGAAAAAAAAGGGGTTGCAACACGAGCACTTCCCAGGGGGTCACCCATCCTAGTACTACTCTCGCCCAAGCACGCTTAACTGCGGAGTTCTGATGGGATCCGGTGCATTAGTGCTGGTATGATCGCAACCGAAAGAATACCACCTCCTTATTCCTTTATACCTTTCCACGCCTTGATCCATGCCCACCTATGCTCTCATGTGTGGCCTTCGTTACGCGTCTCGGGCCCGCCGTGCGCGCGCGCGCGCCTTCGTCATAGCCTTCCTTTGACAGAAGCGGCCGCTCCCGTCAATAAGCTCTCACGCTTTCCAATAAACTAAGGACACGTCAGGCCAACGCCTACGAGCGGGCCCGTCTCCCCATATCCGGCTCCCGCGCGGACGAGCCTTCGGCACGGTAAACCGCGTTTAATCGAAAGCGCCCCTCCGGGCACCCCGTAGCCCCGTTCACCACATCAACGGCCGCTCGGATGCTACGCCAATGATACATCGACCGGTAAATAAAATAAACCAAACAACGAAAAAAAAGGGGTTGCAACACGAGGACTTCCCAGGGGGTCACCCATCCTAGTACTACTCTCGCCCAAGCACGCTTAACTGCGGAGTTCTGATGGGATCCGGTGCATTAGTGCTGGTATGATCGCAACCGAAAGAATACCACCTCCTTATTCCTTTATACCTTTCCACGCCTTGATCCATGCCCACCTATGCTCTCATGTGTGGCCTTCGTTACGCGTCTCGGGCCCGCCGTGCGCGCGCGCGCGCCTTCGTCATAGCCTTCCTTTGACAGAAGCGGCCGCTCCCGTCAATAAGCTCTCACGCTTTCCAATAAACTAAGGACACGTCAGGCCAACGCCTACGAGCGGGCCCGTCTCCCCATAACCGGCTCCCGCGCGGACGAGCCTTCGGCACGGTAAACCGCGTTTAATCGAAAGCGCCCCTCCGGGCACCCCGTAGCCCCGTTCACCACATCAACGGCCGCTCGGATGCTACGCCAATGATACATCGACCGGTAAATAAAATAAACCAAACAACGAAAAAAAAGGGGTTGCAACACGAGGACTTCCCAGGGGGTCACCCATCCTAGTACTACTCTCGCCCAAGCACGCTTAACTGCGGAGTTCTGATGGGATCCGGTGCATTAGTGCTGGTATGATCGCAACCGAAAGAATACCACCTCCTTATTCCTTTAAACCTTTCCACGCCTTGATCCATGCCCACCTATGCTCTCATGTGTGGCCTTCGTTACGCGTCTCGGGCCCGCCGTGCGCGCGCGCGCGCCTTCGTCATAGCCTTCCTTTGACAGAAGCGGCCGCTCCCGTCAATAAGCTCTCACGCTTTCCAATAAACTAAGGACACGTCAGGCCAACGCCTACGAGCGGGCCCGTCTCCCCATATCCGGCTCCCGCGCGGACGAGCCTTCGGCACGGTAAACCGCGTTTAATCGAAAGCGCCCCTCCGGGCACCCCGTAGCCCCGTTCACCACATCAACGGCCGCTCGGATGCTACGCCAATGATACATCGACCGGTAAATAAAATAAACCAAACAACGAAAAAAAAGGGGTTGCAACACGAGGACTTCCCAGGGGGTCACCCATCCTAGTACTACTCTCGCCCAAGCACGCTTAACTGCGGAGTTCTGATGGGATCCGGTGCATTAGTGCTGGTATGATCGCAACCGAAAGAATACCACCTCCTTATTCCTTTATACCTTTCCACGCCTTGATCCATGCCCACCTATGCTCTCATGTGTGGCCTTCGTTACGCGTCTCGGGCCCGCCGTGCGCGCGCGCGCGCCTTCGTCATAGCCTTCCTTTGACAGAAGCGGCCGCTCCCGTCAATAAGCTCTCACGCTTTCCAATAAACTAAGGACACGTCAGGCCAACGCCTACGAGCGGGCCCGTCTCCCCATATCCGGCTCCCGCGCGGACGAGCCTTCGGCACGGTAAACCGCGTTTAATCGAAAGCGCCCCTCCGGGCACCCCGTAGCCCCGTTCACCACATCAACGGCCGCTCGGATGCTACGCCAATGATACATCGACCGGTAAATAAAATAAACCAAACAACGAAAAAAAAGGGGTTGCAACACGAGGACTTCCCAGGGGGTCACCCATCCTAGTACTACTCTCGCCCAAGCACGCTTAACTGCGGAGTTCTGATGGGATCCGGTGCATTAGTGCTGGTATGATCGCAACCGAAAGAATACCACCTCCTTATTCCTTTATACCTTTCCACGCCTTGATCCATGCCCACCTATGCTCTCATGTGTGGCCTTCGTTACGCGTCTCGGGCCCGCCGTGCGCGCGCGCGCGCCTTCGTCATAGCCTTCCTTTGACAGAAGCGGCCGCTCCCGTCAATAAGCTCTCACGCTTTCCAATAAACTAAGGACACGTCAGGCCAACGCCTACGAGCGGGCCCGTCTCCCCATATCCGGCTCCCGCGCGGACGAGCCTTCGGCACGGTAAACCGCGTTTAATCGAAAGCGCCCCTCCGGGCACCCCGTAGCCCCGTTCACCACATCAACGGCCGCTCGGATGCTACGCCAATGATACATCGACCGGTAAATAAAATAAACCAAACAACGAAAAAAAAGGGGTTGCAACACGAGGACTTCCCAGGGGGTCACCCATCCTAGTACTACTCTCGCCCAAGCACGCTTAACTGCGGAGTTCTGATGGGATCCGGTGCATTAGTGCTGGTATGATCGCAACCGAAAGAATACCACCTCCTTATTCCTTTATACCTTTCCACGCCTTGATCCATGCCCACCTATGCTCTCATGTGTGGCCTTCGTTACGCGTCTCGGGCCCGCCGTGCGCGCGCGCGCGCCTTCGTCATAGCCTTCCTTTGACAGAAGCGGCCGCTCCCGTCAATAAGCTCTCACGCTTTCCAATAAACTAAGGACACGTCAGGCCAACGCCTACGAGCGGGCCCGTCTCCCCATATCCGGCTCCCGCGCGGACGAGCCTTCGGCACGGTAAACCGCGTTTAATCGAAAGCGCCCCTCCGGGCACCCCGTAGCCCCGTTCACCACATCAACGGCCGCTCGGATGCTACGCCAATGATACATCGACCGGTAAATAAAATAAACCAAACAACGAAAAAAAAGGGGTTGCAACACGAGGACTTCCCAGGGGGTCACCCATCCTAGTACTACTCTCGCCCAAGCACGCTTAACTGCGGAGTTCTGATGGGATCCGGTGCATTAGTGCTGGTATGATCGCAACCGAAAGAATACCACCTCCTTATTCCTTTATACCTTTCCACGCCTTGATCCATGCCCACCTATGCTCTCATGTGTGGCCTTCGTTACGCGTCTCGGGCCCGCCGTGCGCGCGCGCGCGCCTTCGTCATAGCCTTCCTTTGACAGAAGCGGCCGCTCCCGTCAATAAGCTCTCACGCTTTCCAATAAACTAAGGACACGTCAGGCCAACGCCTACGAGCGGGCCCGTCTCCCCATAACCGGCTCCCGCGCGGACGAGCCTTCGGCACGGTAAACCGCGTTTAATCGAAAGCGCCCCTCCGGGCACCCCGTAGCCCCGTTCACCACATCAACGGCCGCTCGGATGCTACGCCAATGATACATCGACCGGTAAATAAAATAAACCAAACAACGAAAAAAAAGGGGTTGCAACACGAGGACTTCCCAGGGGGTCACCCATCCTAGTACTACTCTCGCCCAAGCACGCTTAACTGCGGAGTTCTGATGGGATCCGGTGCATTAGTGCTGGTATGATCGCAACCGAAAGAATACCACCTCCTTATTCCTTTAAACCTTTCCACGCCTTGATCCATGCCCACCTATGCTCTCATGTGTGGCCTTCGTTACGCGTCTCGGGCCCGCCGTGCGCGCGCGCGCGCCTTCGTCATAGCCTTCCTTTGACAGAAGCGGCCGCTCCCGTCAATAAGCTCTCACGCTTTCCAATAAACTAAGGACACGTCAGGCCAACGCCTACGAGCGGGCCCGTCTCCCCATATCCGGCTCCCGCGCGGACGAGCCTTCGGCACGGTAAACCGCGTTTAATCGAAAGCGCCCCTCCGGGCACCCCGTAGCCCCGTTCACCACATCAACGGCCGCTCGGATGCTACGCCAATGATACATCGACCGGTAAATAAAATAAACCAAACAACGAAAAAAAAGGGGTTGCAACACGAGGACTTCCCAGGGGGTCACCCATCCTAGTACTACTCTCGCCCAAGCACGCTTAACTGCGGAGTTCTGATGGGATCCGGTGCATTAGTGCTGGTATGATCGCAACCGAAAGAATACCACCTCCTTATTCCTTTATACCTTTCCACGCCTTGATCCATGCCCACCTATGCTCTCATGTGTGGCCTTCGTTACGCGTCTCGGGCCCGCCGTGCGCGCGCGCGCGCCTTCGTCATAGCCTTCCTTTGACAGAAGCGGCCGCTCCCGTCAATAAGCTCTCACGCTTTCCAATAAACTAAGGACACGTCAGGCCAACGCCTACGAGCGGGCCCGTCTCCCCATATCCGGCTCCCGCGCGGACGAGCCTTCGGCACGGTAAACCGCGTTTAATCGAAAGCGCCCCTCCGGGCACCCCGTAGCCCCGTTCACCACATCAACGGCCGCTCGGATGCTACGCCAATGATACATCGACCGGTAAATAAAATAAACCAAACAACGAAAAAAAAGGGGTTGCAACACGAGGACTTCCCAGGGGGTCACCCATCCTAGTACTACTCTCGCCCAAGCACGCTTAACTGCGGAGTTCTGATGGGATCCGGTGCATTAGTGCTGGTATGATCGCAACCGAAAGAATACCACCTCCTTATTCCTTTATACCTTTCCACGCCTTGATCCATGCCCACCTATGCTCTCATGTGTGGCCTTCGTTACGCGTCTCGGGCCCGCCGTGCGCGCGCGCGCGCCTTCGTCATAGCCTTCCTTTGACAGAAGCGGCCGCTCCCGTCAATAAGCTCTCACGCTTTCCAATAAACTAAGGACACGTCAGGCCAACGCCTACGAGCGGGCCCGTCTCCCCATATCCGGCTCCCGCGCGGACGAGCCTTCGGCACGGTAAACCGCGTTTAATCGAAAGCGCCCCTCCGGGCACCCCGTAGCCCCGTTCACCACATCAACGGCCGCTCGGATGCTACGCCAATGATACATCGACCGGTAAATAAAATAAACCAAACAACGAAAAAAAAGGGGTTGCAACACGAGGACTTCCCAGGGGGTCACCCATCCTAGTACTACTCTCGCCCAAGCACGCTTAACTGCGGAGTTCTGATGGGATCCGGTGCATTAGTGCTGGTATGATCGCAACCGAAAGAATACCACCTCCTTATTCCTTTATACCTTTCCACGCCTTGATCCATGCCCACCTATGCTCTCATGTGTGGCCTTCGTTACGCGTCTCGGGCCCGCCGTGCGCGCGCGCGCGCCTTCGTCATAGCCTTCCTTTGACAGAAGCGGCCGCTCCCGTCAATAAGCTCTCACGCTTTCCAATAAACTAAGGACACGTCAGGCCAACGCCTACGAGCGGGCCCGTCTCCCCATATCCGGCTCCCGCGCGGACGAGCCTTCGGCACGGTAAACCGCGTTTAATCGAAAGCGCCCCTCCGGGCACCCCGTAGCCCCGTTCACCACATCAACGGCCGCTCGGATGCTACGCCAATGATACATCGACCGGTAAATAAAATAAACCAAACAACGAAAAAAAAGGGGTTGCAACACGAGGACTTCCCAGGGGGTCACCCATCCTAGTACTACTCTCGCCCAAGCACGCTTAACTGCGGAGTTCTGATGGGATCCGGTGCATTAGTGCTGGTATGATCGCAACCGAAAGAATACCACCTCCTTATTCCTTTATACCTTTCCACGCCTTGATCCATGCCCACCTATGCTCTCATGTGTGGCCTTCGTTACGCGTCTCGGGCCCGCCGTGCGCGCGCGCGCGCCTTCGTCATAGCCTTCCTTTGACAGAAGCGGCCGCTCCCGTCAATAAGCTCTCACGCTTTCCAATAAACTAAGGACACGTCAGGCCAACGCCTACGAGCGGGCCCGTCTCCCCATATCCGGCTCCCGCGCGGACGAGCCTTCGGCACGGTAAACCGCGTTTAATCGAAAGCGCCCCTCCGGGCACCCCGTAGCCCCGTTCACCACATCAACGGCCGCTCGGATGCTACGCCAATGATACATCGACCGGTAAATAAAATAAACCAAACAACGAAAAAAAAGGGGTTGCAACACGAGGACTTCCCAGGGGGTCACCCATCCTAGTACTACTCTCGCCCAAGCACGCTTAACTGCGGAGTTCTGATGGGATCCGGTGCATTAGTGCTGGTATGATCGCAACCGAAAGAATACCACCTCCTTATTCCTTTATACCTTTCCACGCCTTGATCCATGCCCACCTATGCTCTCATGTGTGGCCTTCGTTACGCGTCTCGGGCCCGCCGTGCGCGCGCGCGCGCCTTCGTCATAGCCTTCCTTTGACAGAAGCGGCCGCTCCCGTCAATAAGCTCTCACGCTTTCCAATAAACTAAGGACACGTCAGGCCAACGCCTACGAGCGGGCCCGTCTCCCCATAACCGGCTCCCGCGCGGACGAGCCTTCGGCACGGTAAACCGCGTTTAATCGAAAGCGCCCCTCCGGGCACCCCGTAGCCCCGTTCACCACATCAACGGCCGCTCGGATGCTACGCCAATGATACATCGACCGGTAAATAAAATAAACCAAACAACGAAAAAAAAGGGGTTGCAACACGAGGACTTCCCAGGGGGTCACCCATCCTAGTACTACTCTCGCCCAAGCACGCTTAACTGCGGAGTTCTGATGGGATCCGGTGCATTAGTGCTGGTATGATCGCAACCGAAAGAATACCACCTCCTTATTCCTTTAAACCTTTCCACGCCTTGATCCATGCCCACCTATGCTCTCATGTGTGGCCTTCGTTACGCGTCTCGGGCCCGCCGTGCGCGCGCGCGCGCCTTCGTCATAGCCTTCCTTTGACAGAAGCGGCCGCTCCCGTCAATAAGCTCTCACGCTTTCCAATAAACTAAGGACACGTCAGGCCAACGTCTACGAGCGGGCCCGTCTCCCCATATCCGGCTCCCGCGCGGACGAGCCTTCGGCACGGTAAACCGCGTTTAATCGAAAGCGCCCCTCCGGGCACCCCGTAGCCCCGTTCACCACATCAACGGCCGCTCGGATGCTACGCCAATGATACATCGACCGGTAAATAAAATAAACCAAACAACGAAAAAAAAGGGGTTGCAACACGAGGACTTCCCAGGGGGTCACCCATCCTAGTACTACTCTCGCCCAAGCACGCTTAACTGCGGAGTTCTGATGGGATCCGGTGCATTAGTGCTGGTATGATCGCAACCGAAAGAATACCACCTCCTTATTCCTTTATACCTTTCCACGCCTTGATCCATGCCCACCTATGCTCTCATGTGTGGCCTTCGTTACGCGTCTCGGGCCCGCCGTGCGCGCGCGCGCGCCTTCGTCATAGCCTTCCTTTGACAGAAGCGGCCGCTCCCGTCAATAAGCTCTCACGCTTTCCAATAAACTAAGGACACGTCAGGCCAACGCCTACGAGCGGGCCCGTCTCCCCATATCCGGCTCCCGCGCGGACGAGCCTTCGGCACGGTAAACCGCGTTTAATCGAAAGCGCCCCTCCGGGCACCCCGTAGCCCCGTTCACCACATCAACGGCCGCTCGGATGCTACGCCAATGATACATCGACCGGTAAATAAAATAAACCAAACAACGAAAAAAAAGGGGTTGCAACACGAGGACTTCCCAGGGGGTCACCCATCCTAGTACTACTCTCGCCCAAGCACGCTTAACTGCGGAGTTCTGATGGGATCCGGTGCATTAGTGCTGGTATGATCGCAACCGAAAGAATACCACCTCCTTATTCCTTTATACCTTTCCACGCCTTGATCCATGCCCACCTATGCTCTCATGTGTGGCCTTCGTTACGCGTCTCGGGCCCGCCGTGTGCGCGCGCGCGCCTTCGTCATAGCCTTCCTTTGACAGAAGCGGCCGCTCCCGTCAATAAGCTCTCACGCTTTCCAATAAACTAAGGACACGTCAGGCCAACGCCTACGAGCGGGCCCGTCTCCCCATATCCGGCTCCCGCGCGGACGAGCCTTCGGCACGGTAAACCGCGTTTAATCGAAAGCGCCCCTCCGGGCACCCCGTAGCCCCGTTCACCACATCAACGGCCGCTCGGATGCTACGCCAATGATACATCGACCGGTAAATAAAATAAACCAAACAACGAAAAAAAAGGGTTGCAACACGAGGACTTCCCAGGGGGTCACCCATCCTAGTACTACTCTCGCCCAAGCACGCTTAACTGCGGAGTTCTGATGGGATCCGGTGCATTAGTGCTGGTATGATCGCAACCGAAAGAATACCACCTCCTTATTCCTTTATACCTTTCCACGCCTTGATCCATGCCCACCTATGCTCTCATGTGTGGCCTTCGTTACGCGTCTCGGGCCCGCCGTGCGCGCGCGCGCGCCTTCGTCATAGCCTTCCTTTGACAGAAGCGGCCGCTCCCGTCAATAAGCTCTCACGCTTTCCAAAAAACTAAGGACACGTCAGGCCAACGCCTACGAGCGGGCCCGTCTCCCCATATCCGGCTCCCGCGCGGACGAGCCTTCGGCACGGTAAACCGCGTTTAATCGAAAGCGCCCCTCCGGGCACCCCGTAGCCCCGTTCACCACATCAACGGCCGCTCGGATGCTACGCCAATGATACATCGACCGGTAAATAAAATAAACCAAACAACGAAAAAAAAGGGGTTGCAACACGAGGACTTCCTAGGGGGTCACCCATCCTAGTACTACTCTCGCCCAAGCACGCTTAACTGCGGAGTTCTGATGGGATCCGGTGCATTAGTGCTGGTATGATCGCAACCGAAAGAATACCACCTCCTTATTCCTTTATACCTTTCCACGCCTTGATCCATGCCCACCTATGCTCTCATGTGTGGCCTTCGTTACGCGTCTCGGGCCCGCCGTGCGCGCGCGCGCGCCTTCGTCATAGCCTTCCTTTGACAGAAGCGGCCGCTCCCGTCAATAAGCTCTCACGCTTTCCAATAAACTAAGGACACGTCAGGCCAACGCCTACGAGCGGGCCCGTCTCCCCATATCCGGCTCCCGCGCGGACGAGCCTTCGGCACGGTAAACCGCGTTTAATCGAAAGCGCCCCTCCGGGCACCCCGTAGCCCCGTTCACCACATCAACGGCCGCTCGGATGCTACGCCAATGATACATCGACCGGTAAATAAAATAAACCAAACAACGAAAAAAAAGGGGTTGCAACACGAGGACTTCCCAGGGGGTCACCCATCCTAGTACTACTCTCGCCCAAGCACGCTTAACTGCGGAGTTCTGATGGGATCCGGTGCATTAGTGCTGGTATGATCGCAACCGAAAGAATACCACCTCCTTATTCCTTTATACCTTTCCACGCCTTGATCCATGCCCACCTATGCTCTCATGTGTGGCCTTCGTTACGCGTCTCGGGCCCGCCGTGCGCGCGCGCGCGCCTTCGTCATAGCCTTCCTTTGACAGAAGCGGCCGCTCCCGTCAATAAGCTCTCACGCTTTCCAATAAACTAAGGACACGTCAGGCCAACGCCTACGAGCGGGCCCGTCTCCCCATATCCGGCTCCCGCGCGGACGAGCCTTCGGCACGGTAAACCGCGTTTAATCGAAAGCGCCCCTCCGGGCACCCCGTAGCCCCGTTCACCACATCAACGGCCGCTCGGATGCTACGCCAATGATACATCGACCGGTAAATAAAATAAACCAAACAACGAAAAAAAAGGGGTTGCAACACGAGGACTTCCCAGGGGGTCACCCATCCTAGTACTACTCTCGCCCAAGCACGCTTAACTGCGGAGTTCTGATGGGATCCGGTGCATTAGTGCTGGTATGATCGCAACCGTAAGAATACCACCTCCTTATTCCTTTATACCTTTCCACGCCTTGATCCATGCCCACCTATGCTCTCATGTGTGGCCTTCGTTACGCGTCTCGGGCCCGCCGTGCGCGCGCGCGCGCCTTCGTCATAGCCTTCCTTTGACAGAAGCGGCCGCTCCCGTCAATAAGCTCTCACGCTTTCCAATAAACTAAGGACACGTCAGGCCAACGCCTACGAGCGGGCCCGTCTCCCCATATCCGGCTCCCGCGCGGACGAGCCTTCGGCACGGTAAACCGCGTTTAATCGAAAGCGCCCCTCCGGGCACCCCGTAGCCCCGTTCACCACATCAACGGCCGCTCGGATGCTACGCCAATGATACATCGACCGGTAAATAAAATAAACCAAACAACGAAAAAAAAGGGGTTGCAACACGAGGACTTCCCAGGGGGTCACCCATCCTAGTACTACTCTCGCCCAAGCACGCTTAACTGCGGAGTTCTGATGGGATCCGGTGCATTAGTGCTGGTATGATCGCAACCGAAAGAATACCACCTCCTTATTCCTTTATACCTTTCCACGCCTTGATCCATGCCCACCTATGCTCTCATGTGTGGCCTTCGTTACGCGTCTCGGGCCCGCCGTGCGCGCGCGCGCCCCTTCGTCATAGCCTTCCTTTGACAGAAGCGGCCGCTCCCGTCAATAAGCTCTCACGCTTTCCAATAAACTAAGGACACGTCAGGCCAACGCCTACGAGCGGGCCCGTCTCCCCATATCCGGCTCCCGCGCGGACGAGCCTTCGGCACGGTAAACCGCGTTTAATCGAAAGCGCCCCTCCGGGCACCCCGTAGCCCCGTTCACCACATCAACGGCCGCTCGGATGCTACGCCAATGATACATCGACCGGTAAATAAAATAAACCAAACAACGAAAAAAAATGGGTTGCAACACGAGGACTTCCCAGGGGGTCACCCATCCTAGTACTACTCTCGCCCAAGCACGCTTAACTGCGGAGTTCTGATGGGATCCGGTGCATTAGTGCTGGTATGATCGCAACCGAAAGAATACCACCTCCTTATTCCTTTATACCTTTCCACGCCTTGATCCATGCCCACCTATGCTCTCATGTGTGGCCTTCGTTACGCGTCTCGGGCCCGCCGTGCGCGCGCGCGCGCCTTCGTCATAGCCTTCCTTTGACAGAAGCGGCCGCTCCCGTCAATAAGCTCTCACGCTTTCCAATAAACTAAGGACACGTCAGGCCAACGCCTACGAGCGGGCCCGTCTCCCCATATCCGGCTCCCGCGCGGACGAGCCTTCGGCACGGTAAACCGCGTTTAATCGAAAGCGCCCCTCCGGGCACCCCGTAGCCCCGTTCACCACATCAACGGCCGCTCGGATGCTACGCCAATGATACATCGACCGGTAAATAAAATAAACCAAACAACGAAAAAAAAGGGGTTGCAACACGAGGACTTCCTAGGGGGTCACCCATCCTAGTACTACTCTCGCCCAAGCACGCTTAACTGCGGAGTTCTGATGGGATCCGGTGCATTAGTGCTGGTATGATCGCAACCGAAAGAATACCACCTCCTTATTCCTTTATACCTTTCCACGCCTTGATCCATGCCCACCTATGCTCTCATGTGTGGCCTTCGTTACGCGTCTCGGGCCCGCCGTGCGCGCGCGCGCGCCTTCGTCATAGCCTTCCTTTGACAGAAGCGGCCGCTCCCGTCAATAAGCTCTCACGCTTTCCAATAAACTAAGGACACGTCAGGCCAACGCCTACGAGCGGGCCCGTCTCCCCATATCCGGCTCCCGCGCGGACGAGCCTTCGGCACGGTAAACCGCGTTTAATCGAAAGCGCCCCTCCGGGCACCCCGTAGCCCCGTTCACCACATCAACGGCCGCTCGGATGCTACGCCAATGATACATCGACCGGTAAATAAAATAAACCAAACAACGAAAAAAAAGGGGTTGCAACACGAGGACTTCCCAGGGGGTCACCCATCCTAGTACTACTCTCGCCCAAGCACGCTTAACTGCGGAGTTCTGATGGGATCCGGTGCATTAGTGCTGGTATGATCGCAACCGAAAGAATACCACCTCCTTATTCCTTTATACCTTTCCACGCCTTGATCCATGCCCACCTATGCTCTCATGTGTGGCCTTCGTTACGCGTCTCGGGCCCGCCGTGCGCGCGCGCGCGCCTTCGTCATAGCCTTCCTTTGACAGAAGCGGCCGCTCCCGTCAATAAGCTCTCACGCTTTCCAATAAACTAAGGACACGTCAGGCCAACGCCTACGAGCGGGCCCGTCTCCCCATATCCGGCTCCCGCGCGGACGAGCCTTCGGCACGGTAAACCGCGTTTAATCGAAAGCGCCCCTCCGGGCACCCCGTAGCCCCGTTCACCACATCAACGGCCGCTCGGATGCTACGCCAATGATACATCGACCGGTAAATAAAATAAACCAAACAACGAAAAAAAAGGGGTTGCAACACGAGGACTTCCCAGGGGGTCACCCATCCTAGTACTACTCTCGCCCAAGCACGCTTAACTGCGGAGTTCTGATGGGATCCGGTGCATTAGTGCTGGTATGATCGCAACCGAAAGAATACCACCTCCTTATTCCTTTATACCTTTCCACGCCTTGATCCATGCCCACCTATGCTCTCATGTGTGGCCTTCGTTACGCGTCTCGGGCCCGCCGTGCGCGCGCGCGCGCCTTCGTCATAGCCTTCCTTTGACAGAAGCGGCCGCTCCCGTCAATAAGCTCTCACGCTTTCCAAAAAACTAAGGACACGTCAGGCCAACGCCTACGAGCGGGCCCGTCTCCCCATATCCGGCTCCCGCGCGGACGAGCCTTCGGCACGGTAAACCGCGTTTAATCGAAAGCGCCCCTCCGGGCACCCCGTAGCCCCGTTCACCACATCAACGGCCGCTCGGATGCTACGCCAATGATACATCGACCGGTAAATAAAATAAACCAAACAACGAAAAAAAAGGGGTTGCAACACGAGGACTTCCCAGGGGGTCACCCATCCTAGTACTACTCTCGCCCAAGCACGCTTAACTGCGGAGTTCTGATGGGATCCGGTGCATTAGTGCTGGTATGATCGCAACCGAAAGAATACCACCTCCTTATTCCTTTATACCTTTCCACGCCTTGATCCATGCCCACCTATGCTCTCATGTGTGGCATTCGTTACGCGTCTCGGGCCCGCCGTGCGCGCGCGCGCGCCTTCGTCATAGCCTTCCTTTGACAGAAGCGGCCGCTCCCGTCAATAAGCTCTCACGCTTTCCAATAAACTAAGGACACGTCAGGCCAACGCCTACGAGCGGGCCCGTCTCCCCATATCCGGCTCCCGCGCGGACGAGCCTTCGGCACGGTAAACCGCGTTTAATCGAAAGCGCCCCTCCGGGCACCCCGTAGCCCCGTTCACCACATCAACGGCCGCTCGGATGCTACGCCAATGATACATCGACCGGTAAATAAAATAAACCAAACAACGAAAAAAAAGGGGTTGCAACACGAGGACTTCCCAGGGGGTCACCCATCCTAGTACTACTCTCGCCCAAGCACGCTTAACTGCGGAGTTCTGATGGGATCCGGTGCATTAGTGCTGGTATGATCGCAACCGAAAGAATACCACCTCCTTATTCCTTTATACCTTTCCACGCCTTGATCCATGCCCACCTATGCTCTCATGTGTGGCCTTCGTTACGCGTCTCGGGCCCGCCGTGCGCGCGCGCGCGCCTTCGTCATAGCCTTCCTTTGACAGAAGCGGCCGCTCCCGTCAATAAGCTCTCACGCTTTCCAATAAACTAAGGACACGTCAGGCCAACGCCTACGAGCGGGCCCGTCTCCCCATATCCGGCTCCCGCGCGGACGAGCCTTCGGCACGGTAAACCGCGTTTAATCGAAAGCGCCCCTCCGGGCACCCCGTAGCCCCGTTCACCACATCAACGGCCGCTCGGATGCTACGCCAATGATACATCGACCGGTAAATAAAATAAACCAAACAACGAAAAAAAAGGGGTTGCAACACGAGGACTTCCCAGGGGGTCACCCATCCTAGTACTACTCTCGCCCAAGCACGCTTAACTGCGGAGTTCTGATGGGATCCGGTGCATTAGTGCTGGTATGATCGCAACCGAAAGAATACCACCTCCTTATTCCTTTATACCTTTCCACGCCTTGATCCATGCCCACCTATGCTCTCATGTGTGGCCTTCGTTACGCGTCTCGGGCCCGCCGTGCGCGCGCGCGCGCCTTCGTCATAGCCTTCCTTTGACAGAAGCGGCCGCTCCCGTCAATAAGCTCTCACGCTTTCCAATAAACTAAGGACACGTCAGGCCAACGCCTACGAGCGGGCCCGTCTCCCCATATCCGGCTCCCGCGCGGACGAGCCTTCGGCACGGTAAACCGCGTTTAATCGAAAGCGCCCCTCCGGGCACCCCGTAGCCCCGTTCACCACATCAACGGCCGCTCGGATGCTACGCCAATGATACATCGACCGGTAAATAAAATAAACCAAACAACGAAAAAAAAGGGGTTGCAACACGAGGACTTCCCAGGGGGTCACCCATCCTAGTACTACTCTCGCCCAAGCACGCTTAACTGCGGAGTTCTGATGGGATCCGGTGCATTAGTGCTGGTATGATCGCAACCGAAAGAATACCACCTCCTTATTCCTTTATACCTTTCCACGCCTTGATCCATGCCCACCTATGCTCTCATGTGTGGCCTTCGTTACGCGTCTCGGGCCCGCCGTGCGCGCGCGCGCGCCTTCGTCATAGCCTTCCTTTGACAGAAGCGGCCGCTCCCGTCAATAAGCTCTCACGCTTTCCAATAAACTAAGGACACGTCAGGCCAACGCCTACGAGCGGGCCCGTCTCCCCATATCCGGCTCCCGCGCGGACGAGCCTTCGGCACGGTAAACCGCGTTTAATCGAAAGCGCCCCTCCGGGCACCCCGTAGCCCCGTTCACCACATCAACGGCCGCTCGGATGCTACGCCAATGATACATCGACCGGTAAATAAAATAAACCAAACAACGAAAAAAAAGGGGTTGCAACACGAGGACTTCCCAGGGGGTCACCCATCCTAGTACTACTCTCGCCCAAGCACGCTTAACTGCGGAGTTCTGATGGGATCCGGTGCATTAGTGCTGGTATGATCGCAACCGAAAGAATACCACCTCCTTATTCCTTTATACCTTTCCACGCCTTGATCCATGCCCACCTATGCTCTCATGTGTGGCCTTCGTTACGCGTCTCGGGCCCGCCGTGCGCGCGCGCGCGCCTTCGTCATAGCCTTCCTTTGACAGAAGCGGCCGCTCCCGTCAATAAGCTCTCACGCTTTCCAATAAACTAAGGACACGTCAGGCCAACGCCTACGAGCGGGCCCGTCTCCCCATATCCGGCTCCCGCGCGGACGAGCCTTCGGCACGGTAAACCGCGTTTAATCGAAAGCGCCCCTCCGGGCACCCCGTAGCCCCGTTCACCACATCAACGGCCGCTCGGATGCTACGCCAATGATACATCGACCGGTAAATAAAATAAACCAAACAACGAAAAAAAAGGGGTTGCAACACGAGGACTTCCCAGGGGGTCACCCATCCTAGTACTACTCTCGCCCAAGCACGCTTAACTGCGGAGTTCTGATGGGATCCGGTGCATTAGTGCTGGTATGATCGCAACCGAAAGAATACCACCTCCTTATTCCTTTATACCTTTCCACGCCTTGATCCATGCCCACCTATGCTCTCATGTGTGGCCTTCGTTACGCGTCTCGGGCCCGCCGTGCGCGCGCGCGCGCCTTCGTCATAGCCTTCCTTTGACAGAAGCGGCCGCTCCCGTCAATAAGCTCTCACGCTTTCCAATAAACTAAGGACACGTCAGGCCAACGCCTACGAGCGGGCCCGTCTCCCCATATCCGGCTCCCGCGCGGACGAGCCTTCGGCACGGTAAACCGCGTATAATCGAAAGCGCCCCTCCGGGCACCCCGTAGCCCCGTTCACCACATCAACGGCCGCTCGGATGCTACGCCAATGATACATCGACCGGTAAATAAAATAAACCAAACAACGAAAAAAAAGGGGTTGCAACACGAGGACTTCCCAGGGGGTCACCCATCCTAGTACTACTCTCGCCCAAGCACGCTTAACTGCGGAGTTCTGATGGGATCCGGTGCATTAGTGCTGGTATGATCGCAACCGAAAGAATACCACCTCCTTATTCCTTTATACCTTTCCACGCCTTGATCCATGCCCACCTATGCTCTCATGTGTGGCCTTCGTTACGCGTCTCGGGCCCGCCGTGCGCGCGCGCGCGCCTTCGTCATAGCCTTCCTTTGACAGAAGCGGCCGCTCCCGTCAATAAGCTCTCACGCTTTCCAATAAACTAAGGACACGTCAGGCCAACGCCTACGAGCGGGCCCGTCTCCCCATATCCGGCTCCCGCGCGGACGAGCCTTCGGCACGGTAAACCGCGTTTAATCGAAAGCGCCCCTCCGGGCACCCCGTAGCCCCGTTCACCACATCAACGGCCGCTCGGATGCTACGCCAATGATACATCGACCGGTAAATAAAATAAACCAAACAACGAAAAAAAAGGGGTTGCAACACGAGGACTTCCCAGGGGGTCACCCATCCTAGTACTACTCTCGCCCAAGCACGCTTAACTGCGGAGTTCTGATGGGATCCGGTGCATTAGTGCTGGTATGATCGCAACCGAAAGAATACCACCTCCTTATTCCTTTATACCTTTCCACGCCTTGATCCATGCCCACCTATGCTCTCATGTGTGGCCTTCGTTACGCGTCTCGGGCCCGCCGTGCGCGCGCGCGCGCCTTCGTCATAGCCTTCCTTTGACAGAAGCGGCCGCTCCCGTCAATAAGCTCTCACGCTTTCCAATAAACTAAGGACACGTCAGGCCAACGCCTACGAGCGGGCCCGTCTCCCCATATCCGGCTCCCGCGCGGACGAGCCTTCGGCACGGTAAACCGCGTTTAATCGAAAGCGCCCCTCCGGGCACCCCGTAGCCCCGTTCACCACATCAACGGCCGCTCGGATGCTACGCCAATGATACATCGACCGGTAAATAAAATAAACCAAACAACGAAAAAAAAGGGGTTGCAACACGAGGACTTCCCAGGGGGTCACCCATCCTAGTACTACTCTCGCCCAAGCACGCTTAACTGCGGAGTTCTGATGGGATCCGGTGCATTAGTGCTGGTATGATCGCAACCGAAAGAATACCACCTCCTTATTCCTTTATACCTTTCCACGCCTTGATCCATGCCCACCTATGCTCTCATGTGTGGCCTTCGTTACGCGTCTCGGGCCCGCCGTGCGCGCGCGCGCGCCTTCGTCATAGCCTTCCTTTGACAGAAGCGGCCGCTCCCGTCAATAAGCTCTCACGTTTTCCAATAAACTAAGGACACGTCAGGCCAACGCCTACGAGCGGGCCCGTCTCCCCATATCCGGCTCCCGCGCGGACGAGCCTTCGGCACGGTAAACCGCGTTTAATCGAAAGCGCCCCTCCGGGCACCCCGTAGCCCCGTTCACCACATCAACGGCCGCTCGGATGCTACGCCAATGATACATCGACCGGTAAATAAAATAAACCAAACAACGAAAAAAAAGGGGTTGCAACACGAGGACTTCCCAGGGGGTCACCCATCCTAGTACTACTCTCGCCCAAGCACGCTTAACTGCGGAGTTCTGATGGGATCCGGTGCATTAGTGCTGGTATGATCGCAACCGAAAGAATACCACCTCCTTATTCCTTTATACCTTTCCACGCCTTGATCCATGCCCACCTATGCTCTCATGTGTGGCCTTCGTTACGCGTCTCGGGCCCGCCGTGCGCGCGCGCGCGCCTTCGTCATAGCCTTCCTTTGACAGAAGCGGCCGCTCCCGTCAATAAGCTCTCACGCTTTCCAATAAACTAAGGACACGTCAGGCCAACGCCTACGAGCGGGCCCGTCTCCCCATATCCGGCTCCCGCGCGGACGAGCCTTCGGCACGGTAAACCGCGTTTAATCGAAAGCGCCCCTCCGGGCACCCCGTAGCCCCGTTCACCACATCAACGGCCGCTCGGATGCTACGCCAATGATACATCGACCGGTAAATAAAATAAACCAAACAACGAAAAAAAAGGGGTTGCAACACGAGGACTTCCCAGGGGGTCACCCATCCTAGTACTACTCTCGCCCAAGCACGCTTAACTGCGGAGTTCTGATGGGATCCGGTGCATTAGTGCTGGTATGATCGCAACCGAAAGAATACCACCTCCTTATTCCTTTATACCTTTCCACGCCTTGATCCATGCCCACCTATGCTCTCATGTGTGGCCTTCGTTACGCGTCTCGGGCCCGCCGTGCGCGCGCGCGCGCCTTCGTCATAGCCTTCCTTTGACAGAAGCGGCCGCTCCCGTCAATAAGCTCTCACGCTTTCCAATAAACTAAGGACACGTCAGGCCAACGCCTACGAGCGGGCCCGTCTCCCCATATCCGGCTCCCGCGCGGACGAGCCTTCGGCACGGTAAACCGCGTATAATCGAAAGCGCCCCTCCGGGCACCCCGTAGCCCCGTTCACCACATCAACGGCCGCTCGGATGCTACGCCAATGATACATCGACCGGTAAATAAAATAAACCAAACAACGAAAAAAAAGGGGTTGCAACACGAGGACTTCCCAGGGGGTCACCCATCCTAGTACTACTCTCGCCCAAGCACGCTTAACTGCGGAGTTCTGATGGGATCCGGTGCATTAGTGCTGGTATGATCGCAACCGAAAGAATACCACCTCCTTATTCCTTTATACCTTTCCACGCCTTGATCCATGCCCACCTATGCTCTCATGTGTGGCCTTCGTTACGCGTCTCGGGCCCGCCGTGCGCGCGCGCGCGCCTTCGTCATAGCCTTCCTTTGACAGAAGCGGCCGCTCCCGTCAATAAGCTCTCACGCTTTCCAATAAACTAAGGACACGTCAGGCCAACGCCTACGAGCGGGCCCGTCTCCCCATATCCGGCTCCCGCGCGGACGAGCCTTCGGCACGGTAAACCGCGTTTAATCGAAAGCGCCCCTCCGGGCACCCCGTAGCCCCGTTCACCACATCAACGGCCGCTCGGATGCTACGCCAATGATACATCGACCGCTAAATAAAATAAACCAAACAACGAAAAAAAAGGGGTTGCAACACGAGGACTTCCCAGGGGGTCACCCATCCTAGTACTACTCTCGCCCAAGCACGCTTAACTGCGGAGTTCTGATGGGATCCGGTGCATTAGTGCTGGTATGATCGCAACCGAAAGAATACCACCTCCTTATTCCTTTATACCTTTCCACGCCTTGATCCATGCCCACCTATGCTCTCATGTGTGGCCTTCGTTACGCGTCTCGGGCCCGCCGTGCGCGCGCGCGCGCCTTCGTCATAGCCTTCCTTTGACAGAAGCGGCCGCTCCCGTCAATAAGCTCTCACGCTTTCCAATAAACTAAGGACACGTCAGGCCAACGCCTACGAGCGGGCCCGTCTCCCCATATCCGGCTCCCGCGCGGACGAGCCTTCGGCACGGTAAACCGCGTTTAATCGAAAGCGCCCCTCCGGGCACCCCGTAGCCCCGTTCACCACATCAACGGCCGCTCGGATGCTACGCCAATGATACATCGACCGGTAAATAAAATAAACCAAACAACGAAAAAAAAGGGGTTGCAACACGAGGACTTCCCAGGGGGTCACCCATCCTAGTACTACTCTCGCCCAAGCACGCTTAACTGCGGAGTTCTGATGGGATCCGGTGCATTAGTGCTGGTATGATCGCAACCGAAAGAATACCACCTCCTTATTCCTTTATACCTTTCCACGCCTTGATCCATGCCCACCTATGCTCTCATGTGTGGCCTTCGTTACGCGTCTCGGGCCCGCCGTGCGCGCGCGCGCGCCTTCGTCATAGCCTTCCTTTGACAGAAGCGGCCGCTCCCGTCAATAAGCTCTCACGCTTTCCAATAAACTAAGGACACGTCAGGCCAACGCCTACGAGCGGGCCCGTCTCCCCATATCCGGCTCCCGCGCGGACGAGCCTTCGGCACGGTAAACCGCGTTTAATCGAAAGCGCCCCTCCGGGCACCCCGTAGCCCCGTTCACCACATCAACGGCCGCTCGGATGCTACGCCAATGATACATCGACCGGTAAATAAAATAAACCAAACAACGAAAAAAAAGGGGTTGCAACACGAGGACTTCCCAGGGGGTCACCCATCCTAGTACTACTCTCGCCCAAGCACGCTTAACTGCGGAGTTCTGATGGGATCCGGTGCATTAGTGCTGGTATGATCGCAACCGAAAGAATACCACCTCCTTATTCCTTTATACCTTTCCACGCCTTGATCCATGCCCACCTATGCTCTCATGTGTGGCCTTCGTTACGCGTCTCGGGCCCGCCGTGCGCGCGCGCGCGCCTTCGTCATAGCCTTCCTTTGACAGAAGCGGCCGCTCCCGTCAATAAGCTCTCACGCTTTCCAATAAACTAAGGACACGTCAGGCCAACGCCTACGAGCGGGCCCGTCTCCCCATATCCGGCTCCCGCGCGGACGAGCCTTCGGCACGGTAAACCGCGTATAATCGAAAGCGCCCCTCCGGGCACCCCGTAGCCCCGTTCACCACATCAACGGCCGCTCGGATGCTACGCCAATGATACATCGACCGGTAAATAAAATAAACCAAACAACGAAAAAAAAGGGGTTGCAACACGAGGACTTCCCAGGGGGTCACCCATCCTAGTACTACTCTCGCCCAAGCACGCTTAACTGCGGAGTTCTGATGGGATCCGGTGCATTAGTGCTGGTATGATCGCAACCGAAAGAATACCACCTCCTTATTCCTTTATACCTTTCCACGCCTTGATCCATGCCCACCTATGCTCTCATGTGTGGCCTTCGTTACGCGTCTCGGGCCCGCCGTGCGCGCGCGCGCGCCTTCGTCATAGCCTTCCTTTGACAGAAGCGGCCGCTCCCGTCAATAAGCTCTCACGCTTTCCAATAAACTAAGGACACGTCAGGCCAACGCCTACGAGCGGGCCCGTCTCCCCATATCCGGCTCCCGCGCGGACGAGCCTTCGGCACGGTAAACCGCGTTTAATCGAAAGCGCCCCTCCGGGCACCCCGTAGCCCCGTTCACCACATCAACGGCCGCTCGGATGCTACGCCAATGATACATCGACCGCTAAATAAAATAAACCAAACAACGAAAAAAAAGGGGTTGCAACACGAGGACTTCCCAGGGGGTCACCCATCCTAGTACTACTCTCGCCCAAGCACGCTTAACTGCGGAGTTCTGATGGGATCCGGTGCATTAGTGCTGGTATGATCGCAACCGAAAGAATACCACCTCCTTATTCCTTTATACCTTTCCACGCCTTGATCCATGCCCACCTATGCTCTCATGTGTGGCCTTCGTTACGCGTCTCGGGCCCGCCGTGCGCGCGCGCGCGTCTTCGTCATAGCCTTCCTTTGACAGAAGCGGCCGCTCCCGTCAATAAGCTCTCACGCTTTCCAATAAACTAAGGACACGTCAGGCCAACGCCTACGAGCGGGCCCGTCTCCCCATATCCGGCTCCCGCGCGGACGAGCCTTCGGCACGGTAAACCGCGTTTAATCGAAAGCGCCCCTCCGGGCACCCCGTAGCCCCGTTCACCACATCAACGGCCGCTCGGATGCTACGCCAATGATACATCGACCGGTAAATAAAATAAACCAAACAACGAAAAAAAAGGGGTTGCAACACGAGGACTTCCCAGGGGGTCACCCATCCTAGTACTACTCTCGCCCAAGCACGCTTAACTGCGGAGTTCTGATGGGATCCGGTGCATTAGTGCTGGTATGATCGCAACCGAAAGAATACCACCTCCTTATTCCTTTATACCTTTCCACGCCTTGATCCATGCCCACCTATGCTCTCATGTGTGGCCTTCGTTACGCGTCTCGGGCCCGCCGTGCGCGCGCGCGCGCCTTCGTCATAGCCTTCCTTTGACAGAAGCGGCCGCTCCCGTCAATAAGCTCTCACGCTTTCCAATAAACTAAGGACACGTCAGGCCAACGCCTACGAGCGGGCCCGTCTCCCCATATCCGGCTCCCGCGCGGACGAGCCTTCGGCACGGTAAACCGCGTTTAATCGAAAGCGCCCCTCCGGGCACCCCGTAGCCCCGTTCACCACATCAACGGCCGCTCGGATGCTACGCCAATGATACATCGACCGGTAAATAAAATAAACCAAACAACGAAAAAAAAGGGGTTGCAACACGAGGACTTCCCAGGGGGTCACCCATCCTAGTACTACTCTCGCCCAAGCACGCTTAACTGCGGAGTTCTGATGGGATCCGGTGCATTAGTGCTGGTATGATCGCAACCGAAAGAATACCACCTCCTTATTCCTTTATACCTTTCCACGCCTTGATCCATGCCCACCTATGCTCTCATGTGTGGCCTTCGTTACGCGTCTCGGGCCCGCCGTGCGCGCGCGCGCGCCTTCGTCATAGCCTTCCTTTGACAGAAGCGGCCGCTCCCGTCAATAAGCTCTCACGCTTTCCAATAAACTAAGGACACGTCAGGCCAACGCCTACGAGCGGGCCCGTCTCCCCATATCCGGCTCCCGCGCGGACGAGCCTTCGGCACGGTAAACCGCGTTTAATCGAAAGCGCCCCTCCGGGCACCCCGTAGCCCCGTTCACCACATCAACGGCCGCTCGGATGCTACGCCAATGATACATCGACCGGTAAATAAAATAAACCAAACAACGAAAAAAAAGGGGTTGCAACACGAGGACTTCCCAGGGGGTCACCCATCCTAGTACTACTCTCGCCCAAGCACGCTTAACTGCGGAGTTCTGATGGGATCCGGTGCATTAGTGCTGGTATGATCGCAACCGAAAGAATACCACCTCCTTATTCCTTTATACCTTTCCACGCCTTGATCCATGCCCACCTATGCTCTCATGTGTGGCCTTCGTTACGCGTCTCGGGCCCGCCGTGCGCGCGCGCGCGCCTTCGTCATAGCCTTCCTTTGACAGAAGCGTCCGCTCCCGTCAATAAGCTCTCACGCTTTCCAATAAACTAAGGACACGTCAGGCCAACGCCTACGAGCGGGCCCGTCTCCCCATATCCGGCTCCCGCGCGGACGAGCCTTCGGCACGGTAAACCGCGTTTAATCGAAAGCGCCCCTCCGGGCACCCCGTAGCCCCGTTCACCACATCAACGGCCGCTCGGATGCTACGCCAATGATACATCGACCGGTAAATAAAATAAACCAAACAACGAAAAAAAAGGGGTTGCAACACGAGGACTTCCCAGGGGGTCACCCATCCTAGTACTACTCTCGCCCAAGCACGCTTAACTGCGGAGTTCTGATGGGATCCGGTGCATTAGTGCTGGTATGATCGCAACCGAAAGAATACCACCTCCTTATTCCTTTATACCTTTCCACGCCTTGATCCATGCCCACCTATGCTCTCATGTGTGGCCTTCGTTACGCGTCTCGGGCCCGCCGTGCGCGCGCGCGCGCCTTCGTCATAGCCTTCCTTTGACAGAAGCGGCCGCTCCCGTCAATAAGCTCTCACGCTTTCCAATAAACTAAGGACACGTCAGGCCAACGCCTACGAGCGGGCCCGTCTCCCCATATCCGGCTCCCGCGCGGACGAGCCTTCGGCACGGTAAACCGCGTTTAATCGAAAGCGCCCCTCCGGGCACCCCGTAGCCCCGTTCACCACATCAACGGCCGCTCGGATGCTACGCCAATGATACATCGACCGGTAAATAAAATAAACCAAACAACGAAAAAAAAGGGGTTGCAACACGAGGACTTCCCAGGGGGTCACCCATCCTAGAACTACTCTCGCCCAAGCACGCTTAACTGCGGAGTTCTGATGGGATCCGGTGCATTAGTGCTGGTATGATCGCAACCGAAAGAATACCACCTCCTTATTCCTTTATACCTTTCCACGCCTTGATCCATGCCCACCTATGCTCTCATGTGTGGCCTTCGTTACGCGTCTCGGGCCCGCCGTGCGCGCGCGCGCGCCTTCGTCATAGCCTTCCTTTGACAGAAGCGGCCGCTCCCGTCAATAAGCTCTCACGCTTTCCAATAAACTAAGGACACGTCAGGCCAACGCCTACGAGCGGGCCCGTCTCCCCATATCCGGCTCCCGCGCGGACGAGCCTTCGGCACGGTAAACCGCGTTTAATCGAAAGCGCCCCTCCGGGCACCCCGTAGCCCCGTTCACCACATCAACGGCCGCTCGGATGCTACGCCAATGATACATCGACCGGTAAATAAAATAAACCAAACAACGAAAAAAAAGGGGTTGCAACACGAGGACTTCCCAGGGGGTCACCCATCCTAGTACTACTCTCGCCCAAGCACGCTTAACTGCGGAGTTCTGATGGGATCCGGTGCATTAGTGCTGGTATGATCGCAACCGAAAGAATACCACCTCCTTATTCCTTTATACCTTTCCACGCCTTGATCCATGCCCACCTATGCTCTCATGTGTGGCCTTCGTTACGCGTCTCGGGCCCGCCGTGCGCGCGCGCGCGCCTTCGTCATAGCCTTCCTTTGACAGAAGCGGCCGCTCCCGTCAATAAGCTCTCACGCTTTCCAATAAACTAAGGACACGTCAGGCCAACGCCTACGAGCGGGCCCGTCTCCCCATATCCGGCTCCCGCGCGGACGAGCCTTCGGCACGGTAAACCGCGTTTAATCGAAAGCGCCCCTCCGGGCACCCCGTAGCCCCGTTCACCACATCAACGGCCGCTCGGATGCTACGCCAATGATACATCGACCGGTAAATAAAATAAACCAAACAACGAAAAAAAAGGGGTTGCAACACGAGGACTTCCCAGGGGGTCACCCATCCTAGTACTACTCTCGCCCAAGCACGCTTAACTGCGGAGTTCTGATGGGATCCGGTGCATTAGTGCTGGTATGATCGCAACCGAAAGAATACCACCTCCTTATTCCTTTATACCTTTCCACGCCTTGATCCATGCCCACCTATGCTCTCATGTGTGGCCTTCGTTACGCGTCTCGGGCCCGCCGTGCGCGCGCGCGCGCCTTCGTCATAGCCTTCCTTTGACAGAAGCGGCCGCTCCCGTCAATATGCTCTCACGCTTTCCAATAAACTGAGGACACGTCAGGCCAACGCCTACGAGCGGGCCCGTCTCCCCATATCCGGCTCCCGCGCGGACGAGCCTTCGGCACGGTAAACCGCGTTTAATCGAAAGCGCCCCTCCGGGCACCCCGTAGCCCCGTTCACCACATCAACGGCCGCTCGGATGCTACGCCAATGATACATCGACCGGTAAATAAAATAAACCAAACAACGAAAAAAAAGGGGTTGCAACACGAGGACTTCCCAGGGGGTCACCCATCCTAGTACTACTCTCGCCCAAGCACGCTTAACTGCGGAGTTCTGATGGGATCCGGTGCATTAGTGCTGGTATGATCGCAACCGAAAGAATACCACCTCCTTATTCCTTTATACCTTTCCACGCCTTGATCCATGCCCACCTATGCTCTCATGTGTGGCCTTCGTTACGCGTCTCGGGCCCCGTGCGCGCGCGCGCGCCTTCGTCATAGCCTTCCTTTGACAGAAGTGGCCGCTCCCGTCAATATGCTCTCACGCTTTCCAATAAACTAAGGACACGTCAGGCCAACGCCTACGAGCGGGCCCGTCTCCCCATATCCGGCCCCCGCGCGGACGAGCCTTCGGCACGGTAAACCGCGTTTAATCGAAAGCGCCCCTCCGGGCACCCCGTAGCCCCGTTCACCACATCAACGGCCGCTCGGATGCTACGCCAATGATACATCGACCGGTAAATAAAATAAACCAAACAACGAAAAAAAAGGGGTTGCAACACGAGGACTTCCCAGGGGGTCACCCATCCTAGTACTGCTCTCGCCCAAGCACGCTTAACTGCGGAGTTCTGATGGGATCCGGTGCATTAGTGCTGGTATGATCGCAACCGAAAGAATACCACCTCCTTATTCCTTTATACCTTTCCACGCCTTGATCCATGCCCACCTATGCTCTCATGTGTGGCCTTCGTTACGCGTCTCGGGCCCGCCGTGCGCGCGCGCGCGCCTTCGTCATAGCCTTCCTTTGACAGAAGCGGCCGCTCCCGTCAATAAGCTCTCACGCTTTCCAATAAACTAAGGACACGTCAGGCCAACGCCTACGAGCGGGCCCGTCTCCCCATATCCGGCTCCCGCGCGGACGAGCCTTCGGCACGGTAAACCGCGTTTAATCGAAAGCGCCCCTCCGGGCACCCCGTAGCCCCGTTCACCACATCAACGGCCGCTCGGATGCTACGCCAATGATACATCGACCGGTAAATAAAATAAACCAAACAACGAAAAAAAAGGGGTTGCAACACGAGGACTTCCCAGGGGGTCACCCATCCTAGTACTACTCTCGCCCAAGCACGCTTAACTGCGGAGTTCTGATGGGATCCGGTGCATTAGTGCTGGTATGATCGCAACCGAAAGAATACCACCTCCTTATTCCTTTATACCTTTCCACGCCTTGATCCATGCCCACCTATGCTCTCATGTGTGGCCTTCGTTACGCGTCTCGGGCCCGCCGTGCGCGCGCGCGCGCCTTCGTCATAGCCTTCCTTTGACAGAAGCGGCCGCTCCCGTCAATAAGCTCTCACGCTTTCCAATAAACTAAGGACACGTCAGGCCAACGCCTACGAGCGGGCCCGTCTCCCCATATCCGGCTCCCGCGCGGACGAGCCTTCGGCACGGTAAACCGCGTTTAATCGAAAGCGCCCCTCCGGGCACCCCGTAGCCCCGTTCACCACATCAACGGCCGCTCGGATGCTACGCCAATGATACATCGACCGGTAAATAAAATAAACCAAACAACGAAAAAAAAGGGGTTGCAACACGAGGACTTCCCAGGGGGTCACCCATCCTAGTACTACTCTCGCCCAAGCACGCTTAACTGCGGAGTTCTGATGGGATCCGGTGCATTAGTGCTGGTATGATCGCAACCGAAAGAATACCACCTCCTTATTCCTTTATACCTTTCCACGCCTTGATCCATGCCCACCTATGCTCTCATGTGTGGCCTTCGTTACGCGTCTCGGGCCCGCCGTGCGCGCGCGCGCGCCTTCGTCATAGCCTTCCTTTGACAGAAGCGGCCGCTCCCGTCAATATGCTCTCACGCTTTCCAATAAACTGAGGACACGTCAGGCCAACGCCTACGAGCGGGCCCGTCTCCCCATATCCGGCTCCCGCGCGGACGAGCCTTCGGCACGGTAAACCGCGTTTAATCGAAAGCGCCCCTCCGGGCACCCCGTAGCCCCGTTCACCACATCAACGGCCGCTCGGATGCTACGCCAATGATACATCGACCGGTAAATAAAATAAACCAAACAACGAAAAAAAGGGGTTGCAACACGAGGACTTCCCAGGGGGTCACCCATCCTAGTACTACTCTCGCCCAAGCACGCTTAACTGCGGAGTTCTGATGGGATCCGGTGCATTAGTGCTGGTATGATCGCAACCGAAAGAATACCACCTCCTTATTCCTTTATACCTTTCCACGCCTTGATCCATGCCCACCTATGCTCTCATGTGTGGCCTTCGTTACGCGTCTCGGGCCCGCCGTGCGCGCGCGCGCGCCTTCGTCATAGCCTTCCTTTGACAGAAGCGGCCGCTCCCGTCAATAAGCTCTCACGCTTTCCAATAAACTAAGGACACGTCAGGCCAACGCCTACGAGCGGGCCCGTCTCCCCATATCCGGCTCCCGCGTGGACGAGCCTTCGGCACGGTAAACCGCGTTTAATCGAAAGCGCCCCTCCGGGCACCCCTTAGCCCCGTTCACCACATCAACGGCCGCTCGGATGCTACGCCAATGATACATCGACCGGTAAATAAAATAAACCAAACAACGAAAAAAAAGGGGTTGCAACACGAGGACTTCCCAGGGGGTCACCCATCCTAGTACTACTCTCGCCCAAGCACGCTTAACTGCGGAGTTCTGATGGGATCCGGTGCATTAGTGCTGGTATGATCGCAACCGAAAGAATACCACCTCCTTATTCCTTTATACCTTTCCACGCCTTGATCCATGCCCACCTATGCTCTCATGTGTGGCCTTCGTTACGCGTCTCGGGCCCGCCGTGCGCGCGCGCGCGCCTTCGTCATAGCCTTCCTTTGACAGAAGCGGCCGCTCCCGTCAATAAGCTCTCACGCTTTCCAATAAACTAAGGACACGTCAGGCCAACGCCTACGAGCGGGCCCGTCTCCCCATATCCGGCTCCCGCGTGGACGAGCCTTCGGCACGGTAAACCGCGTTTAATCGAAAGCGCCCCTCCGGGCACCCCGTAGCCCCGTTCACCACATCAACGGCCGCTCGGATGCTACGCCAATGATACATCGACCGGTAAATAAAATAAACCAAACAACGAAAAAAAAGGGGTTGCAACACGAGGACTTCCCAGGGGGTCACCCATCCTAGTACTACTCTCGCCCAAGCACGCTTAACTGCGGAGTTCTGATGGGATCCGGTGCATTAGTGCTGGTATGATCGCAACCGAAAGAATACCACCTCCTTATTCCTTTATACCTTTCCACGCCTTGATCCATGCCCACCTATGCTCTCATGTGTGGCCTTCGTTACGCGTCTCGGGCCCGCCGTGCGCGCGCGCGCGCCTTCGTCATAGCCTTCCTTTGACAGAAGCGGCCGCTCCCGTCAATAAGCTCTCACGCTTTCCAATAAACTAAGGACACGTCAGGCCAACGCCTACGAGCGGGCCCGTCTCCCCATATCCGGCTCCCGCGCGGACGAGCCTTCGGCACGGTAAACCGCGTTTAATCGAAAGCGCCCCTCCGGGCACCCCGTAGCCCCGTTCACCACATCAACGGCCGCTCGGATGCTACGCCAATGACACATCGACCGGTAAATAAAATAAACCAAACAACGAAAAAAAAGGGGTTGCAACACGAGGACTTCCCAGGGGGTCACCCATCCTAGTACTACTCTCGCCCAAGCACGCTTAACTGCGGAGTTCTGATGGGATCCGGTGCATTAGTGCTGGTATGATCGCAACCGAAAGAATACCACCTCCTTATTCCTTTATACCTTTCCACGCCTTGATCCATGCCCACCTATGCTCTCATGTGTGGCCTTCGTTACGCGTCTCGGGCCCGCCATGCGCGCGCGCGCGCCTTCGTCATAGCCTTCCTTTGACAGAAGCGGCCGCTCCCGTCAATAAGCTCTCACGCTTTCCAATAAACTAAGGACACGTCAGGCCAACGCCTACGAGCGGGCCCGTCTCCCCATATCCGGCTCCCGCGCGGACGAGCCTTCGGCACGGTAAACCGCGTTTAATCGAAAGCGCCCCTCCGGGCACCCCGTAGCCCCGTTCACCACATCAACGGCCGCTCGGATGCTACGCCAATGATACATCGACCGGTAAATAAAATAAACCAAACAACGAAAAAAAAGGGGTTGCAACACGAGGACTTCCCAGGGGGTCACCCATCCTAGTACTGCTCTCGCCCAAGCACGCTTAACTGCGGAGTTCTGATGGGATCCGGTGCATTAGTGCTGGTATGATCGCAACCGAAAGAATACCACCTCCTTATTCCTTTATACCTTTCCACGCCTTGATCCATGCCCACCTATGCTCTCATGTGTGGCCTTCGTTACGCGTCTCGGGCCCGCCGTGCGCGCGCGCGCGCCTTCGTCATAGCCTTCCTTTGACAGAAGCGGCCGCTCCCGTCAATAAGCTCTCACGCTTTCCAATAAACTAAGGACACGTCAGGCCAACGCCTACGAGCGGGCCCGTCTCCCCATATCCGGCTCCCGCGCGGACGAGCCTTCGGCACGGTAAACCGCGTTTAATCGAAAGCGCCCCTCCGGGCACCCCGTAGCCCCGTTCACCACATCAACGGCCGCTCGGATGCTACGCCAATGATACAACGACCGGTAAATAAAATAAACCAAACAACGAAAAAAAAGGGGTTGCAACACGAGGACTTCCCAGGGGGTCACCCATCCTAGTACTACTCTCGCCCAAGCACGCTTAACTGCGGAGTTCTGATGGGATCCGGTGCATTAGTGCTGGTATGATCGCAACCGAAAGAATACCACCTCCTTATTCCTTTATACCTTTCCACGCCTTGATCCATGCCCACCTATGCTCTCATGTGTGGCCTTCGTTACGCGTCTCGGGCCCGCCGTGCGCGCGCGCGCGCCTTCGTCATAGCCTTCCTTTGACAGAAGCGGCCGCTCCCGTCAATAAGCTCTCACGCTTTCCAATAAACTAAGGACACGTCAGGCCAACGCCTACGAGCGGGCCCGTCTCCCCATATCCGGCTCCCGCGCGGACGAGCCTTCGGCACGGTAAACCGCGTTTAATCGAAAGCGCCCCTCCGGGCACCCCGTAGCCCCGTTCACCACATCAACGGCCGCTCGGATGCTACGCCAATGATACATCGACCGGTAAATAAAATAAACCAAACAACGAAAAAAAAGGGGTTGCAACACGAGGACTTCCCAGGGGGTCACCCATCCTAGTACTACTCTCGCCCAAGCACGCTTAACTGCGGAGTTCTGATGGGATCCGGTGCATTAGTGCTGGTATGATCGCAACCGAAAGAATACCACCTCCTTATTCCTTTATACCTTTCCACGCCTTGATCCATGCCCACCTATGCTCTCATGTGTGGCCTTCGTTACGCGTCTCGGGCCCGCCGTGCGCGCGCGCGCGCCTTCGTCATAGCCTTCCTTTGACAGAAGCGGCCGCTCCCGTCAATAAGCTCTCACGCTTTCCAATAAACTAAGGACACGTCAGGCCAACGCCTACGAGCGGGCCCGTCTCCCCATATCCGGCTCCCGCGCGGACGAGCCTTCGGCACGGTAAACCGCGTTTAATCGAAAGCGCCCCTCCGGGCACCCCGTAGCCCCGTTCACCACATCAACGGCCGCTCGGATGCTACGCCAATGATACATCGACCGGTAAATAAAATAAACCAAACAACGAAAAAAAAGGGGTTGCAACACGAGGACTTCCCAGGGGGTCACCCATCCTAGTACTACTCTCGCCCAAGCACGCTTAACTGCGGAGTTCTGATGGGATCCGGTGCATTAGTGCTGGTATGATCGCAACCGAAAGAATACCACCTCCTTATTCCTTTATACCTTTCCACGCCTTGATCCATGCCCACCTATGCTCTCATGTGTGGCCTTCGTTACGCGTCTCGGGCCCGCCGTGCGCGCGCGCGCGCCTTCGTCATAGCCTTCCTTTGACAGAAGCGGCCGCTCCCGTCAATAAGCTCTCACGCTTTCCAATAAACTAAGGACACGTCAGGCCAACGCCTACGAGCGGGCCCGTCTCCCCATATCCGGCTCCCGCGCGGACGAGCCTTCGGCACGGTAAACCGCGTTTAATCGAAAGCGCCCCTCCGGGCACCCCGTAGCCCCGTTCACCACATCAACGGCCGCTCGGATGCTACGCCAATGATACATCGACCGGTAAATAAAATAAACCAAACAACGAAAAAAAAGGGGTTGCAACACGAGGACTTCCCAGGGGGTCACCCATCCTAGTACTACTCTCGCCCAAGCACGCTTAACTGCGGAGTTCTGATGGGATCCGGTGCATTAGTGCTGGTATGATCGCAACCGAAAGAATACCACCACCTTATTCCTTTATACCTTTCCACGCCTTGATCCATGCCCACCTATGCTCTCATGTGTGGCCTTCGTTACGCGTCTCGGGCCCGCCGTGCGCGCGCGCGCGCCTTCGTCATAGCCTTCCTTTGACAGAAGCGGCCGCTCCCGTCAATAAGCTCTCACGCTTTCCAATAAACTAAGGACACGTCAGGCCAACGCCTACGAGCGGGCCCGTCTCCCCATATCCGGCTCCCGCGCGGACGAGCCTTCGGCACGGTAAACCGCGTTTAATCGAAAGCGCCCCTCCGGGCACCCCGTAGCCCCGTTCACCACATCAACGGCCGCTCGGATGCTACGCCAATGATACAACGACCGGTAAATAAAATAAACCAAACAACGAAAAAAAAGGGGTTGCAACACGAGGACTTCCCAGGGGGTCACCCATCCTAGTACTACTCTCGCCCAAGCACGCTTAACTGCGGAGTTCTGATGGGATCCGGTGCATTAGTGCTGGTATGATCGCAACCGAAAGAATACCACCTCCTTATTCCTTTATACCTTTCCACGCCTTGATCCATGCCCACCTATGCTCTCATGTGTGGCCTTCGTTACGCGTCTCGGGCCCGCCGTGCGCGCGCGCGCGCCTTCGTCATAGCCTTCCTTTGACAGAAGCGGCCGCTCCCGTCAATAAGCTCTCACGCTTTCCAATAAACTAAGGACACGTCAGGCCAACGCCTACGAGCGGGCCCGTCTCCCCATATCCGGCTCCCGCGCGGACGAGCCTTCGGCACGGTAAACCGCGTTTAATCGAAAGCGCCCCTCCGGGCACCCCGTAACCCCGTTCACCACATCAACGGCCGCTCGGATGCTACGCCAATGATACATCGACCGGTAAATAAAATAAACCAAACAACGAAAAAAAAGGGGTTGCAACACGAGGACTTCCCAGGGGGTCACCCATCCTAGTACTACTCTCGCCCAAGCACGCTTAACTGCGGAGTTCTGATGGGATCCGGTGCATTAGTGCTGGTATGATCGCAACCGAAAGAATACCACCTCCTTATTCCTTTATACCTTTCCACGCCTTGATCCATGCCCACCTATGCTCTCATGTGTGGCCTTCGTTACGCGTCTCGGGCCCGCCGTGCGCGCGCGCGCGCCTTCGTCATAGCCTTCCTTTGACAGAAGCGGCCGCTCCCGTCAATAAGCTCTCACGCTTTCCAATAAACTAAGGACACGTCAGGCCAACGCCTACGAGCGGGCCCGTCTCCCCATATCCGGCTCCCGCGCGGACGAGCCTTCGGCACGGTAAACCGCGTTTAATCGAAAGCGCCCCTCCGGGCACCCCGTAGCCCCGTTCACCACATCAACGGCCGCTCGGATGCTACGCCAATGATACATCGACCGGTAAATAAAATAAACCAAACAACGAAAAAAAAGGGGTTGCAACACGAGGACTTCCCAGGGGGTCACCCATCCTAGTACTACTCTCGCCCAAGCACGCTTAACTGCGGAGTTCTGATGGGATCCGGTGCATTAGTGCTGGTATGATCGCAACCGAAAGAATACCACCTCCTTATTCCTTTATACCTTTCCACGCCTTGATCCATGCCCACCTATGCTCTCATGTGTGGCCTTCGTTACGCGTCTCGGGCCCGCCGTGCGCGCGCGCGCGCCTTCGTCATAGCCTTCCTTTGACAGAAGCGGCCGCTCCCGTCAATAAGCTCTCACGCTTTCCAATAAACTAAGGACACGTCAGGCCAACGCCTACGAGCGGGCCCGTCTCCCCATATCCGGCTCCCGCGCGGACGAGCCTTCGGCACGGTAAACCGCGTTTAATCGAAAGCGCCCCTCCGGGCACCCCGTAGCCCCGTTCACCACATCAACGGCCGCTCGGATGCTACGCCAATGATACATCGACCGGTAAATAAAATAAACCAAACAACGAAAAAAAAGGGGTTGCAACACGAGGACTTCCCAGGGGGTCACCCATCCTAGTACTACTCTCGCCCAAGCACGCTTAACTGCGGAGTTCTGATGGGATCCGGTGCATTAGTGCTGGTATGATCGCAACCGAAAGAATACCACCTCCTTATTCCTTTATACCTTTCCACGCCTTGATCCATGCCCACCTATGCTCTCATGTGTGGCCTTCGTTACGCGTCTCGGGCCCGCCGTGCGCGCGCGCGCGCCTTCGTCATAGCCTTCCTTTGACAGAAGCGGCCGCTCCCGTCAATAAGCTCTCACGCTTTCCAATAAACTAAGGACACGTCAGGCCAACGCCTACGAGCGGGCCCGTCTCCCCATATCCGGCTCCCGCGCGGACGAGCCTTCGGCACGGTAAACCGCGTTTAATCGAAAGCGCCCCTCCGGGCACCCCGTAGCCCCGTTCACCACATCAACGGCCGCTCGGATGCTACGCCAATGATACAACGACCGGTAAATAAAATAAACCAAACAACGAAAAAAAAGGGGTTGCAACACGAGGACTTCCCAGGGGGTCACCCATCCTAGTACTACTCTCGCCCAAGCACGCTTAACTGCGGAGTTCTGATGGGATCCGGTGCATTAGTGCTGGTATGATCGCAACCGAAAGAATACCACCTCCTTATTCCTTTATACCTTTCCACGCCTTGATCCATGCCCACCTATGCTCTCATGTGTGGCCTTCGTTACGCGTCTCGGGCCCGCCGTGCGCGCGCGCGCGCCTTCGTCATAGCCTTCCTTTGACAGAAGCGGCCGCTCCCGTCAATAAGCTCTCACGCTTTCCAATAAACTAAGGACACGTCAGGCCAACGCCTACGAGCGGGCCCGTCTCCCCATATCCGGCTCCCGCGCGGACGAGCCTTCGGCACGGTAAACCGCGTTTAATCGAAAGCGCCCCTCCGGGCACCCCGTAGCCCCGTTCACCACATCAACGGCCGCTCGGATGCTACGCCAATGATACATCGACCGGTAAATAAAATAAACCAAACAACGAAAAAAAAGGGGTTGCAACACGAGGACTTCCCAGGGGGTCACCCATCCTAGTACTACTCTCGCCCAAGCACGCTTAACTGCGGAGTTCTGATGGGATCCGGTGCATTAGTGCTGGTATGATCGCAACCGAAAGAATACCACCTCCTTATTCCTTTATACCTTTCCACGCCTTGATCCATGCCCACCTATGCTCTCATGTGTGGCCTTCGTTACGCGTCTCGGGCCCGCCGTGCGCGCGCGCGCGCCTTCGTCATAGCCTTCCTTTGACAGAAGCGGCCGCTCCCGTCAATAAGCTCTCACGCTTTCCAATAAACTAAGGACACGTCAGGCCAACGCCTACGAGCGGGCCCGTCTCCCCATATCCGGCTCCCGCGCGGACGAGCCTTCGGCACGGTAAACCGCGTTTAATCGAAAGCGCCCCTCCGGGCACCCCGTAGCCCCGTTCACCACATCAACGGCCGCTCGGATGCTACGCCAATGATACATCGACCGGTAAATAAAATAAACCAAACAACGAAAAAAAAGGGGTTGCAACACGAGGACTTCCCAGGGGGTCACCCATCCTAGTACTACTCTCGCCCAAGCACGCTTAACTGCGGAGTTCTGATGGGATCCGGTGCATTAGTGCTGGTATGATCGCAACCGAAAGAATACCACCTCCTTATTCCTTTATACCTTTCCACGCCTTGATCCATGCCCACCTATGCTCTCATGTGTGGCCTTCGTTACGCGTCTCGGGCCCGCCGTGCGCGCGCGCGCGCCTTCGTCATAGCCTTCCTTTGACAGAAGCGGCCGCTCCCGTCAATAAGCTCTCACGCTTTCCAATAAACTAAGGACACGTCAGGCCAACGCCTACGAGCGGGCCCGTCTCCCCATATCCGGCTCCCGCGCGGACGAGCCTTCGGCACGGTAAACCGCGTTTAATCGAAAGCGCCCCTCCGGGCACCCCGTAGCCCCGTTCACCACATCAACGGCCGCTCGGATGCTACGCCAATGATACATCGACCGGTAAATAAAATAAACCAAACAACGAAAAAAAAGGGGTTGCAACACGAGGACTTCCCAGGGGGTCACCCATCCTAGTACTACTCTCGCCCAAGCACGCTTAACTGCGGAGTTCTGATGGGATCCGGTGCATTAGTGCTGGTATGATCGCAACCGAAAGAATACCACCTCCTTATTCCTTTATACCTTTCCACGCCTTGATCCATGCCCACCTATGCTCTCATGTGTGGCCTTCGTTACGCGTCTCGGGCCCGCCGTGCGCGCGCGCGCGCCTTCGTCATAGCCTTCCTTTGACAGAAGCGGCCGCTCCCGTCAATAAGCTCTCACGCTTTCCAATAAACTAAGGACACGTCAGGCCAACGCCTACGAGCGGGCCCGTCTCCCCATATCCGGCTCCCGCGCGGACGAGCCTTCGGCACGGTAAACCGCGTTTAATCGAAAGCGCCCCTCCGGGCACCCCGTAGCCCCGTTCACCACATCAACGGCCGCTCGGATGCTACGCCAATGATACAACGACCGGTAAATAAAATAAACCAAACAACGAAAAAAAAGGGGTTGCAACACGAGGACTTCCCAGGGGGTCACCCATCCTAGTACTACTCTCGCCCAAGCACGCTTAACTGCGGAGTTCTGATGGGATCCGGTGCATTAGTGCTGGTATGATCGCAACCGAAAGAATACCACCTCCTTATTCCTTTATACCTTTCCACGCCTTGATCCATGCCCACCTATGCTCTCATGTGTGGCCTTCGTTACGCGTCTCGGGCCCGCCGTGCGCGCGCGCGCGCCTTCGTCATAGCCTTCCTTTGACAGAAGCGGCCGCTCCCGTCAATAAGCTCTCACGCTTTCCAATAAACTAAGGACACGTCAGGCCAACGCCTACGAGCGGGCCCGTCTCCCCATATCCGGCTCCCGCGCGGACGAGCCTTCGGCACGGTAAACCGCGTTTAATCGAAAGCGCCCCTCCGGGCACCCCGTAGCCCCGTTCACCACATCAACGGCCGCTCGGATGCTACGCCAATGACACATCGACCGGTAAATAAAATAAACCAAACAACGAAAAAAAAGGGGTTGCAACACGAGGACTTCCCAGGGGGTCACCCATCCTAGTACTACTCTCGCCCAAGCACGCTTAACTGCGGAGTTCTGATGGGATCCGGTGCATTAGTGCTGGTATGATCGCAACCGAAAGAATACCACCTCCTTATTCCTTTATACCTTTCCACGCCTTGATCCATGCCCACCTATGCTCTCATGTGTGGCCTTCGTTACGCGTCTCGGGCCCGCCGTGCGCGCGCGCGCGCCTTCGTCATAGCCTTCCTTTGACAGAAGCGGCCGCTCCCGTCAATAAGCTCTCACGCTTTCCAATAAACTAAGGACACGTCAGGCCAACGCCTACGAGCGGGCCCGTCTCCCCATATCCGGCTCCCGCGCGGACGAGCCTTCGGCACGGTAAACCGCGTTTAATCGAAAGCGCCCCTCCGGGCACCCCGTAGCCCCGTTCACCACATCAACGGCCGCTCGGATGCTACGCCAATGACACATCGACCGGTAAATAAAATAAACCAAACAACGAAAAAAAAGGGGTTGCAACACGAGGACTTCCCAGGGGGTCACCCATCCTAGTACTACTCTCGCCCAAGCACGCTTAACTGCGGAGTTCTGATGGGATCCGGTGCATTAGTGCTGGTATGATCGCAACCGAAAGAATACCACCTCCTTATTCCTTTATACCTTTCCACGCCTTGATCCATGCCCACCTATGCTCTCATGTGTGGCCTTCGTTACGCGTCTCGGGCCCGCCGTGCGCGCGCGCGCGCCTTCGTCATAGCCTTCCTTTGACAGAAGCGGCCGCTCCCGTCAATAAGCTCTCACGCTTTCCAATAAACTAAGGACACGTCAGGCCAACGCCTACGAGCGGGCCCGTCTCCCCATATCCGGCTCCCGCGCGGACGAGCCTTCGGCACGGTAAACCGCGTTTAATCGAAAGCGCCCCTCCGGGCACCCCGTAGCCCCGTTCACCACATCAACGGCCGCTCGGATGCTACGCCAATGATACATCGACCGGTAAATAAAATAAACCAAACAACGAAAAAAAAGGGGTTGCAACACGAGGACTTCCCAGGGGGTCACCCATCCTAGTACTACTCTCGCCCAAGCACGCTTAACTGCGGAGTTCTGATGGGATCCGGTGCATTAGTGCTGGTATGATCGCAACCGAAAGAATACCACCTCCTTATTCCTTTATACCTTTCCACGCCTTGATCCATGCCCACCTATGCTCTCATGTGTGGCCTTCGTTACGCGTCTCGGGCCCGCCGTGCGCGCGCGCGCGCCTTCGTCATAGCCTTCCTTTGACAGAAGCGGCCGCTCCCGTCAATAAGCTCTCACGCTTTCCAATAAACTAAGGACACGTCAGGCCAACGCCTACGAGCGGGCCCGTCTCCCCATATCCGGCTCCCGCGCGGACGAGCCTTCGGCACGGTAAACCGCGTTTAATCGAAAGCGCCCCTCCGGGCACCCCGTAGCCCCGTTCACCACATCAACGGCCGCTCGGATGCTACGCCAATGATACATCGACCGGTAAATAAAATAAACCAAACAACGAAAAAAAAGGGGTTGCAACACGAGGACTTCCCAGGGGGTCACCCATCCTAGTACTACTCTCGCCCAAGCACGCTTAACTGCGGAGTTCTGATGGGATCCGGTGCATTAGTGCTGGTATGATCGCAACCGAAAGAATACCACCTCCTTATTCCTTTATACCTTTCCACGCCTTGATCCATGCCCACCTATGCTCTCATGTGTGGCCTTCGTTACGCGTCTCGGGCCCGCCGTGCGCGCGCGCGCGCCTTCGTCATAGCCTTCCTTTGACAGAAGCGGCCGCTCCCGTCAATAAGCTCTCACGCTTTCCAATAAACTAAGGACACGTCAGGCCAACGCCTACGAGCGGGCCCGTCTCCCCATATCCGGCTCCCGCGCGGACGAGCCTTCGGCACGGTAAACCGCGTTTAATCGAAAGCGCCCCTCCGGGCACCCCGTAGCCCCGTTCACCACATCAACGGCCGCTCGGATGCTACGCCAATGATACATCGACCGGTAAATAAAATAAACCAAACAACGAAAAAAAAGGGGTTGCAACACGAGGACTTCCCAGGGGGTCACCCATCCTAGTACTACTCTCGCCCAAGCACGCTTAACTGCGGAGTTCTGATGGGATCCGGTGCATTAGTGCTGGTATGATCGCAACCGAAAGAATACCACCTCCTTATTCCTTTATACCTTTCCACGCCTTGATCCATGCCCACCTATGCTCTCATGTGTGGCCTTCGTTACGCGTCTCGGGCCCGCCGTGCGCGCGCGCGCGCCTTCGTCATAGCCTTCCTTTGACAGAAGCGGCCGCTCCCGTCAATAAGCTCTCACGCTTTCCAATAAACTAAGGACACGTCAGGCCAACGCCTACGAGCGGGCCCGTCTCCCCATATCCGGCTCCCGCGTGGACGAGCCTTCGGCACGGTAAACCGCGTTTAATCGAAAGCGCCCCTCCGGGCACCCCGTAGCCCCGTTCACCACATCAACGGCCGCTCGGATGCTACGCCAATGACACATCGACCGGTAAATAAAATAAACCAAACAACGAAAAAAAAGGGGTTGCAACACGAGGACTTCCCAGGGGGTCACCCATCCTAGTACTACTATCGCCCAAGCACGCTTAACTGCGGAGTTCTGATGGGATCCGGTGCATTAGTGCTGGTATGATCGCAACCGAAAGAATACCACCTCCTTATTCCTTTATACCTTTCCACGCCTTGATCCATGCCCACCTATGCTCTCATGTGTGGCCTTCGTTACGCGTCTCGGGCCCGCCATGCGCGCGCGCGCGCCTTCGTCATAGCCTTTCTTTGACAGAAGCGGCCGCTCCCGTCAATAAGCTCTCACGCTTTCCAATAAACTAAGGACACGTCAGGCCAACGCCTACGAGCGGGCCCGTCTCCCCATATCCGGCTCCCGCGCGGACGAGCCTTCGGCACGGTAAACCGCGTTTAATCGAAAGCGCCCCTCCGGGCACCCCGTAGCCCCGTTCACCACATCAACGGCCGCTCGGATGCTACACCAATGATACATCGACCGGTAAATAAAATAAACCAAACAACGAAAAAAAAGGGGTTGCAACACGAGGACTTCCCAGGGGGTCACCCATCCTAGTACTACTCTCGCCCAAGCACGCTTAACTGCGGAGTTCTGATGGGATCCGGTGCATTAGTGCTGGTATGATCGCAACCGAAAGAATACCACCTCCTTATTCCTTTATACCTTTCCACGCCTTGATCCATGCCCACCTATGCTCTCATGTGTGGCCTTCGTTACGCGTCTCGGGCCCGCCGTGCGCGCGCGCGCGCCTTCGTCATAGCCTTCCTTTGACAGAAGCGGCCGCTCCCGTCAATAAGCTCTCACGCTTTCCAATAAACTAAGGACACGTCAGGCCAACGCCTACGAGCGGGCCCGTCTCCCCATATCCGGCTCCCGCGCGGACGAGCCTTCGGCACGGTAAACCGCGTTTAATCGAAAGCGCCCCTCCGGGCACCCCGTAGCCCCGTTCACCACATCAACGGCCGCTCGGATGCTACGCCAATGATACATCGACCGGTAAATAAAATAAACCAAACAACGAAAAAAAAGGGGTTGCAACACGAGGACTTCCCAGGGGGTCACCCATCCTAGTACTACTCTCGCCCAAGCACGCTTAACTGCGGAGTTCTGATGGGATCCGGTGCAATAGTGCTGGTATGATCGCAACCGAAAGAATACCACCTCCTTATTCCTTTATACCTTTCCACGCCTTGATCCATGCCCACCTATGCTCTCATGTGTGGCCTTCGTTACGCGTCTCGGGCCCGCCGTGCGCGCGCGCGCGCCTTCGTCATAGCCTTCCTTTGACAGAAGCGGCCGCTCCCGTCAATAAGCTCTCACGCTTTCCAATAAACTAAGGACACGTCAGGCCAACGCCTACGAGCGGGCCCGTCTCCCCATATCCGGCTCCCGCGCGGACGAGCCATCGGCACGGTAAACCGCGTTTAATCGAAAGCGCCCCTCCGGGCACCCCGTAGCCCCGTTCACCACATCAACGGCCGCTCGGATGCTACGCCAATGACACATCGACCGGTAAATAAAATAAACCAAACAACGAAAAAAAAGGGGTTGCAACACGAGGACTTCCCAGGGGGTCACCCATCCTAGTACTACTCTCGCCCAAGCACGCTTAACTGCGGAGTTCTGATGGGATCCGGTGCATTAGTGCTGGTATGATCGCAACCGAAAGAATACCACCTCCTTATTCCTTTATACCTTTCCACGCCTTGATCCATGCCCACCTATGCTCTCATGTGTGGCCTTCGTTACGCGTCTCGGGCCCGCCGTGCGCGCGCGCGCGCCTTCGTCATAGCCTTCCTTTGACAGAAGCGGCCGCTCCCGTCAATAAGCTCTCACGCTTTCCAATAAACTAAGGACACGTCAGGCCAACGCCTACGAGCGGGCCCGTCTCCCCATATCCGGCTCCCGCGCGGACGAGCCTTCGGCACGGTAAACCGCGTTTAATCGAAAGCGCCCCTCCGGGCACCCCGTAGCCCCGTTCACCACATCAACGGCCGCTCGGATGCTACGCCAATGATACATCGACCGGTAAATAAAATAAACCAAACAACGAAAAAAAGGGGTTGCAACACGAGGACTTCCCAGGGGGTCACCCATCCTAGTACTACTCTCGCCCAAGCACGCTTAACTGCGGAGTTCTGATGGGATCCGGTGCATTAGTGCTGGTATGATCGCAACCGAAAGAATACCACCTCCTTATTCCTTTATACCTTTCCACGCCTTGATCCATGCCCACCTATGCTCTCATGTGTGGCCTTCGTTACGCGTCTCGGGCCCGCCGCGCGCGCGCGCGCGCCTTCGTCATAGCCTTCCTTTGACAGAAGCGGCCGCTCCCGTCAATAAGCTCTCACGCTTTCCAATAAACTAAGGACACGTCAGGCCAACGCCTACGAGCGGGCCCGTCTCCCCATATCCGGCTCCCGCGCGGACGAGCCTTCGGCACGGTAAACCGCGTTTAATCGAAAGCGCCCCTCCGGGCACCCCGTAGCCCCGTTCACCACATCAACGGCCGCTCGGATGCTACGCCAATGATACATCGACCGGTAAATAAAATAAACCAAACAACGAAAAAAAAGGGGTTGCAACACGAGGACTTCCCAGGGGGTCACCCATCCTAGTACTACTCTCGCCCAAGCACGCTTAACTGCGGAGTTCTGATGGGATCCGGTGCATTAGTGCTGGTATGATCGCAACAGAAAGAATACCACCTCCTTATTCCTTTATACCTTTCCACGCCTTGATCCATGCCCACCTATGCTCTCATGTGTGGCCTTCGTTACGCGTCTCGGGCCCGCCGCGCGCGCGCGCGCGCCTTCGTCATAGCCTTCCTTTGACAGAAGCGGCCGCTCCCGTCAATAAGCTCTCACGCTTTCCAATAAACTAAGGACACGTCAGGCCAACGCCTACGAGCGGGCCCGTCTCCCCATATCCGGCTCCCGCGCGGACGAGCCTTCGGCACGGTAAACCGCGTTTAATCGAAAGCGCCCCTCCGGGCACCCCGTAGCCCCGTTCACCACATCAACGGCCGCTCGGATGCTACGCCAATGATACATCGACCGGTAAATAAAATAAACCAAACAACGAAAAAAAAGGGGTTGCAACACGAGGACTTCCCAGGGGGTCACCCATCCTAGTACTACTCTCGCCCAAGCACGCTTAACTGCGGAGTTCTGATGGGATCCGGTGCATTAGTGCTGGTATGATCGCAACCGAAAGAATACCACCTCCTTATTCCTTTATACCTTTCCACGCCTTGATCCATGCCCACCTATGCTCTCATGTGTGGCCTTCGTTACGCGTCTCGGGCCCGCCGCGCGCGCGCGCGCGCCTTCGTCATAGCCTTCCTTTGACAGAAGCGGCCGCTCCCGTCAATAAGCTCTCACGCTTTCCAATAAACTAAGGACACGTCAGGCCAACGCCTACGAGCGGGCCCGTCTCCCCATATCCGGCTCCCGCGCGGACGAGCCTTCGGCACGGTAAACCGCGTTTAATCGAAAGCGCCCCTCCGGGCACCCCGTAGCCCCGTTCACCACATCAACGGCCGCTCGGATGCTACGCCAATGATACATCGACCGGTAAATAAAATAAACCAAACAACGAAAAAAAAGGGGTTGCAACACGAGGACTTCCCAGGGGGTCACCCATCCTAGTACTACTCTCGCCCAAGCACGCTTAACTGCGGAGTTCTGATGGGATCCGGTGCATTAGTGCTGGTATGATCGCAACCGAAAGAATACCACCTCCTTATTCCTTTATACCTTTCCACGCCTTGATCCATGCCCACCTATGCTCTCATGTGTGGCCTTCGTTACGCGTCTCGGGCCCGCCGTGCGCGCGCGCGCGCCTTCGTCATAGCCTTCCTTTGACAGAAGCGGCCGCTCCCGTCAATAAGCTCTCACGATTTCCAATAAACTAAGGACACGTCAGGCCAACGCCTACGAGCGGGCCCGTCTCCCCATATCCGGCTCCCGCGCGGACGAGCCTTCGGCACGGTAAACCGCGTTTAATCGAAAGCGCCCCTCCGGGCACCCCGTAGCCCCGTTCACCACATCAACGGCCGCTCGGATGCTACGCCAATGATACATCGACCGGTAAATAAAATAAACCAAACAACGAAAAAAAAGGGGTTGCAACACGAGGACTTCCCAGGGGGTCACCCATCCTAGTACTACTCTCGCCCAAGCACGCTTAACTGCGGAGTTCTGATGGGATCCGGTGCATTAGTGCTGGTATGATCACAACCGAAAGAATACCACCTCCTTATTCCTTTATACCTTTCCACGCCTTGATCCATGCCCACCTATGCTCTCATGTGTGGCCTTCGTTATGCGTCTCGGGCCCGCCGCGCGCGCGCGCGCGCCTTCGTCATAGCCTTCCTTTGACAGAAGCGGCCGCTCCCGTCAATAAGCTCTCACGCTTTCCAATAAACTAAGGACACGTCAGGCCAACGCCTACGAGCGGGCCCGTCTCCCCATATCCGGCTCCCGCGCGGACGACGGCACGGTAAACCGCGTTTAATCGAAAGCGCCCCTCCGGGCACCCCGTAGCCCCGTTCACCACATCAACGGCCGCTCGGATGCTACGCCAATGATACATCGACCGGTAAATAAAATAAACCAAACAACGAAAAAAAAGGGGTTGCAACACGAGGACTTCCCAGGGGGTCACCCATCCTAGTACTACTCTCGCCCAAGCACGCTTAACTGCGGAGTTCTGATGGGATCCGGTGCATTAGTGCTGGTATGATCGCAACCGAAAGAATACCACCTCCTTATTCCTTTATACCTTTCCACGCCTTGATCCATGCCCACCTATGCTCTCATGTGTGGCCTTCGTTACACGTCTCGGGCCCGCCGTGCGCGCGCGCGCGCCTTCGTCATAGCCTTCCTTTGACAGAAGCGGCCGCTCCCGTCAATAAGCTCTCACGCTTTCCAATAAACTAAGGACACGTCAGGCCAACGCCTACGAGCGGGCCCGTCTCCCCATATCCGGCTCCCGCGCGGACGAGCCTTCGGCACGGTAAACCGCGTTTAATCGAAAGCGCCCCTCCGGGCACCCCGTAGCCCCGTTCACCACATCAACGGCCGCTCGGATGCTACGCCAATGATACATCGACCGGTAAATAAAATAAACCAAACAACGAAAAAAAAGGGGTTGCAACACGAGGACTTCCCAGGGGGTCACCCATCCTAGTACTACTCTCGCCCAAGCACGCTTAACTGCGGAGTTCTGATGGGATCCGGTGCATTAGTGCTGGTATGATCGCAACCGAAAGAATACCACCTCCTTATTCCTTTATACCTTTCCACGCCTTGATCCATGCCCACCTATGCTCTCATGTGTGGCCTTCGTTACGCGTCTCGGGCCCGCCGTGCGCGCGCGCGCGCCTTCGTCATAGCCTTCCTTTGACAGAAGCGGCCGCTCCCGTCAATAAGCTCTCACGCTTTCCAATAAACTAAGGACACGTCAGGCCAACGCCTACGAGCGGGCCCGTCTCCCCATATCCGGCTCCCGCGCGGACGAGCCTTCGGCACGGTAAACCGCGTTTAATCGAAAGCGCCCCTCCGGGCACCCCGTAGCCCCGTTCACCACATCAACGGCCGCTCGGATGCTACGCCAATGACAGATCGACCGGTAAATAAAATAAACCAAACAACGAAAAAAAAGGGGTTGCAACACGAGGACTTCCCAGGGGGTCACCCATCCTAGTACTACTCTCGCCCAAGCACGCTTAACTGCGGAGTTCTGATGGGATCCGGTGCATTAGTGCTGGTATGATCGCAACCGAAAGAATACCACCTCCTTATTCCTTTATACCTTTCCACGCCTTGATCCATGCCCACCTATGCTCTCATGTGTGGCCTTCGTTACGCGTCTCGGGCCCGCCGTGCGCGCGCGCGCGCCTTCGTCATAGCCTTCCTTTGACAGAAGCGGCCGCTCCCGTCAATAAGCTCTCACGCTTTCCAATAAACTAAGGACACGTCAGGCCAACGCCTACGAGCGGGCCCGTCTCCCCATATCCGGCTCCCGCGCGGACGAGCCTTCGGCACGGTAAACCGCGTTTAATCGAAAGCGCCCCTCCGGGCACCCCGTAGCCCCGTTCACCACATCAACGGCCGCTCGGATGCTACGCCAATGATACATCGACCGGTAAATAAAATAAACCAAACAACGAAAAAAAAGGGGTTGCAACACGAGGACTTCCCAGGGGGTCACCCATCCTAGTACTACTCTCGCCCAAGCACGCTTAACTGCGGAGTTCTGATGGGATCCGGTGCATTAGTGCTGGTATGATCGCAACCGAAAGAATACCACCTCCTTATTCCTTTATACCTTTCCACGCCTTGATCCATGCCCACCTATGCTCTCATGTGTGGCCTTCGTTACGCGTCTCGGGCCCGCCGTGCGCGCGCGCGCGCCTTCGTCATAGCCTTCCTTTGACAGAAGCGGCCGCTCCCGTCAATAAGCTCTCACGCTTTCCAATAAACTAAGGACACGTCAGGCCAACGCCTACGAGCGGGCCCGTCTCCCCATATCCGGCTCCCGCGCGGACGAGCCTTCGGCACGGTAAACCGCGTTTAATCGAAAGCGCCCCTCCGGGCACCCCGTAGCCCCGTTCACCACATCAACGGCCGCTCGGATGCTACGCCAATGATACATCGACCGGTAAATAAAATAAACCAAACAACGAAAAAAAAGGGGTTGCAACCCGAGGACTTCCCAGGGGGTCACCCATCCTAGTACTACTCTCGCCAAAGCACGCTTAACTGCGGAGTTCTGATGGGATCCGGTGCATTAGTGCTGGTATGATCGCAACCGAAAGAATACCACCTCCTTATTCCTTTATACCTTTCCACGCCTTGATCCATGCCCACCTATGCTCTCATGTGTGGCCTTCGTTACGCGTCTCGGGCCCGCCGTGCGCGCGCGCGCGCCTTCGTCATAGCCTTCCTTTGACAGAAGCGGCCGCTCCCGTCAATAAGCTCTCACGCTTTCCAATAAACTAAGGACACGTCAGGCCAACGCCTACGAGCGGGCCCGTCTCCCCATATCCGGCTCCCGCGCGGACGAGCCTTCGGCACGGTAAACCGCGTTTAATCGAAAGCGCCCCTCCGGGCACCCCGTTGCCCCGTTCACCACATCAACGGCCGCTCGGATGCTACGCCAATGATACATCGACCGGTAAATAAAATAAACCAAACAACGAAAAAAAAGGGGTTGCAACACGAGGACTTCCCAGGGGGTCACCCATCCTAGTACTACTCTCGCCCAAGCACGCTTAACTGCGGAGTTCTGATGGGATCCGGTGCATTAGTGCTGGTATGATCGCAACCGAAAGAATACCACCTCCTTATTCCTTTATACCTTTCCACGCCTTGATCCATGCCCACCTATGCTCTCATGTGTGGCCTTCGTTACGCGTCTCGGGCCCGCCGTGCGCGCGCGCCTTCGTCATAGCCTTCCTTTGACAGAAGCGGCCGCTCCCGTCAATAAGCTCTCACGCTTTCCAATAAACTAAGGACACGTCAGGCCAACGCCTACGAGCGGGCCCGTCTCCCCATATCCGGCTCCCGCGCGGACGAGCCTTCGGCACGGTAAACCGCGTTTAATCGAAAGCGCCCCTCCGGGCACCCCGTAGCCCCGTTCACCACATCAACGGCCGCTCGGATGCTACGCCAATGATACATCGACCGGTAAATAAAATAAACCAAACAACGAAAAAAAAGGGGTTGCAACACGAGGACTTCCCAGGGGGTCACCCATCCTAGTACTACTCTCGCCCAAGCACGCTTAACTGCGGAGTTCTGATGGGATCCGGTGCATTAGTGCTGGTATGATCGCAACCGAAAGAATACCACCTCCTTATTCCTTTATACCTTTCCACGCCTTGATCCATGCCCACCTATGCTCTCATGTGTGGCCTTCGTTACGCGTCTCGGGCCCGCCGTGCGCGCGCGCGCGCCTTCGTCATAGCCTTCCTTTGACAGAAGCGGCCGCTCCCGTCAATAAGCTCTCACGCTTTCCAATAAACTAAGGACACGTCAGGCCAACGCCTACGAGCGGGCCCGTCTCCCCATATCAGGCTCCCGCGCGGACGAGCCTTCGGCACGGTAAACCGCGTTTAATCGAAAGCGCCCCTCCGGGCACCCCGTAGCCCCGTTCACCACATCAACGGCCGCTCGGATGCTACGCCAATGATACATCGACCGGTAAATAAAATAAACCAAACAACGAAAAAAAAGGGGTTGCAACACGAGGACTTCCCAGGGGGTCACCCATCCTAGTACTACTCTCGCCCAAGCACGCTTAACTGCGGAGTTCTGATGGGATCCGGTGCATTAGTGCTGGTATGATCACAACCGAAAGAATACCACCTCCTTATTCCTTTATACCTTTCCACGCCTTGATCCATGCCCACCTATGCTCTCATGTGTGGCCTTCGTTACGCGTCTCGGGCCCGCCGCGCGCGCGCGCGCGCCTTCGTCATAGCCTTCCTTTGACAGAAGCGGCCGCTCCCGTCAATAAGCTCTCACGCTTTCCAATAAACTAAGGACACGTCAGGCCAACGCCTACGAGCGGGCCCGTCTCCCCATATCCGGCTCCCGCGCGGACGACGGCACGGTAAACCGCGTTTAATCGAAAGCGCCCCTCCGGGCACCCCGTAGCCCCGTTCACCACATCAACGGCCGCTCGGATGCTACGCCAATGATACATCGACCGGTAAATAAAATAAACCAAACAACGAAAAAAAAGGGGTTGCAACACGAGGACTTCCCAGGGGGTCACCCATCCTAGTACTACTCTCGCCCAAGCACGCTTAACTGCGGAGTTCTGATGGGATCCGGTGCATTAGTGCTGGTATGATCGCAACCGAAAGAATACCACCTCCTTATTCCTTTATACCTTTCCACGCCTTGATCCATGCCCACCTATGCTCTCATGTGTGGCCTTCGTTACGCGTCTCGGGCCCGCCGCGCGCGCGCGCGCGCCTTCGTCATAGCCTTCCTTTGACAGAAGCGGCCGCTCCCGTCAATAAGCTCTCACGCTTTCCAATAAACTAAGGACACGTCAGGCCAACGCCTACGAGCGGGCCCGTCTCCCCATATCCGGCTCCCGCGTGGACGAGCCTTCGGCACGGTAAACCGCGTTTAATCGAAAGCGCCCCTCCGGGCACCCCGTAGCCCCGTTCACCACATCAACGGCCGCTCGGATGCTACGCCAATGATACATCGACCGGTAAATAAAATAAACCAAACAACGAAAAAAAAGGGGTTGCAACACGAGGACTTCCCAGGGGGTCACCCATCCTAGTACTACTCTCGCCCAAGCACGCTTAACTGCGGAGTTCTGATGGGATCCGGTGCATTAGTGCTGGTATGATCGCAACCGAAAGAATACCACCTCCTTATTCCTTTATACCTTTCCACGCCTTGATCCATGCCCACCTATGCTCTCATGTGTGGCCTTCGTTACGCGTCTCGGGCCCGCCGCGCGCGCGCGCGCGCCTTCGTCATAGCCTTCCTTTGACAGAAGCGGCCGCTCCCGTCAATAAGCTCTCACGCTTTCCAATAAACTAAGGACACGTCAGGCCAACGCCTACGAGCGGGCCCGTCTCCCCATATCCGGCTCCCGCGCGGACGAGCCTTCGGCACGGTAAACCGCGTTTAATCGAAAGCGCCCCTCCGGGCACCCCGTAGCCCCGTTCACCACATCAACGGCCGCTCGGATGCTACGCCAATGATACATCGACCGGTAAATAAAATAAACCAAACAACGAAAAAAAAGGGGTTGCAACACGAGGACTTCCCAGGGGGTCACCCATCCTAGTACTACTCTCGCCCAAGCACGCTTAACTGCGGAGTTCTGATGGGATCCGGTGCATTAGTGCTGGTATGATCGCAACCGAAAGAATACCACCTCCTTATTCCTTTATACCTTTCCACGCCTTGATCCATGCCCACCTATGCTCTCATGTGTGGCCTTCGTTACGCGTCTCGGGCCCGCCGCGCGCGCGCGCGCGCCTTCGTCATAGCCTTCCTTTGACAGAAGCGGCCGCTCCCGTCAATAAGCTCTCACGCTTTCCAATAAACTAAGGACACGTCAGGCCAACGCCTACGAGCGGGCCCGTCTCCCCATATCCGGCTCCCGCGCGGACGAGCCTTCGGCACGGTAAACCGCGTTTAATCGAAAGCGCCCCTCCGGGCACCCCGTAGCCCCGTTCACCACATCAACGGCCGCTCGGATGCTACGCCAATGATACATCGACCGGTAAATAAAATAAACCAAACAACGAAAAAAAAGGGGTTGCAACACGAGGACTTCCCACGGGGTCACCCATCCTAGTACTACTCTCGCCCAAGCACGCTTAACTGCGGAGTTCTGATGGGATCCGGTGCATTAGTGCTGGTATGATCGCAACCGAAAGAATACCACCTCCTTATTCCTTTATACCTTTCCACGCCTTGATCCATGCCCACCTATGCTCTCATGTGTGGCCTTCGTTACGCGTCTCGGGCCCGCTGCGCGCGCGCGCGCGCCTTCGTCATAGCCTTCCTTTGACAGAAGCGGCCGCTCCCGTCAATAAGCTCTCACGCTTTCCAATAAACTAAGGACACGTCAGGCCAACGCCTACGAGCGGGCCCGTCTCCCCATATCCGGCTCCCGCGCGGACGAGCCTTCGGCACGGTAAACCGCGTTTAATCGAAAGCGCCCCTCCGGGCACCCCGTAGCCCCGTTCACCACATCAACGGCCGCTCGGATGCTACGCCAATGATACATCGACCGGTAAATAAAATAAACCAAACAACGAAAAAAAAGGGGTTGCAACACGAGGACTTCCCAGGGGGTCACCCATCCTAGTACTACTCTCGCCCAAGCACGCTTAACTGCGGAGTTCTGATGGGATCCGGTGCATTAGTGCTGGTATGATCGCAACCGAAAGAATACCACCTCCTTATTCCTTTATACCTTTCCACGCCTTGATCCATGCCCACCTATGCTCTCATGTGTGGCCTTCGTTACGCGTCTCGGGCCCGCCGCGCGCGCGCGCGCGCCTTCGTCATAGCCTTCCTTTGACAGAAGCGGCCGCTCCCGTCAATAAGCTATCACGCTTTCAAATAAACTAAGGACACGTCAGGCCAACGCCTACGAGCGGGCCCGTCTCCCCATATCCGGCTCCCGCGCGGACGAGCCTTCGGCACGGTAAACCGCGTTTAATCGAAAGCGCCCCTCCGGGCACCCCGTAGCCCCGTTCACCACATCAACGGCCGCTCGGATGCTACGCCAATGATACATCGACCGGTAAATAAAATAAACCAAATAACGAAAAAAAAGGGGTTGCAACCCGAGGACTTCCCAGGGGGTCACCCATCCTAGTACTACTCTCGCCAAAGCACGCTTAACTGCGGAGTTCTGATGGGATCCGGTGCATTAGTGCTGGTATGATCGCAACCGAAAGAATACCACCTCCTTATTCCTTTATACCTTTCCACGCCTTGATCCATGCCCACCTATGCTCTCATGTGTGGCCTTCGTTACGCGTCTCGGGCCCGACGTGCGCGCGCGCGCGCCTTCGTCATAGCCTTCCTTTGACAGAAGCGGCCGCTCCCGTCAATAAGCTCTCACGCTTTCCAATAAACTAAGGACACGTCAGGCCAACGCCTACGAGCGGGCCCGTCTCCCCATATCCGGCTCCCGCGCGGACGAGCCTTCGGCACGGTAAACCGCGTTTAATCGAAAGCGCCCCTCCGGGCACCCCGTAGCCCCGTTCACCACATCAACGGCCGCTCGGATGCTACGCCAATGATACATCGACCGGTAAATAAAATAAACCAAACAACGAAAAAAAAGGGGTTGCAACACGAGGACTTCCCAGGGGTCACCCATCCTAGTACTACTCTCGCCCAAGCACGCTTAACTGCGGAGTTCTGATGGGATCCGGTGCATTAGTGCTGGTATGATCGCAACCGAAAGAATACCACCTCCTTATTCCTTTATACCTTTCCACGCCTTGATCCATGCCCACCTATGCTCTCATGTGTGGCCTTCGTTACGCGTCTCGGGCCCGCCGTGCGCGCGCGCGCGCCTTCGTCATAGCCTTCCTTTGACAGAAGCGGCCGCTCCCGTCAATAAGCTCTCACGCTTTCCAATAAACTAAGGACACGTCAGGCCAACGCCTACGAGCGGGCCCGTCTCCCCATATCCGGCTCCCGCGCGGACGAGCCTTCGGCACGGTAAACCGCGTTTAATCGAAAGCGCCCCTCCGGGCACCCCGTAGCCCCGTTCACCACATCAACGGCCGCTCGGATGCTACGCCAATGATACATCGACCGGTAAATAAAATAAACCAAACAACGAAAAAAAAGGGGTTGCAACACGAGGACTTCCCAGGGGGTCACCCATCCTAGTACTACTCTCGCCCAAGCACGCTTAACTGCGGAGTTCTGATGGGATCCGGTGCATTAGTGCTGGTATGATCGCAACCGAAAGAATACCACCTCCTTATTCCTTTATACCTTTCCACGCCTTGATCCATGCCCACCTATGCTCTCATGTGTGGCCTTCGTTACGCGTCTCGGGCCCGCCGCGCCCGCGCGCGCGCCTTCGTCATAGCCTTCCTTTGACAGAAGCGGCCGCTCCCGTCAATAAGCTCTCACGCTTTCCAATAAACTAAGGACACGTCAGGCCAACGCCTACGAGCGGGCCCGTCTCCCCATATCCGGCTCCCGCGCGGACGAGCCTTCGGCATGGTAAACCGCGTTTAATCGAAAGCGCCCCTCCGGGCACCCCGTAGCCCCGTTCACCACATCAACGGCCGCTCGGATGCTACGCCAATGATACATCGACCGGTAAATAAAATAAACCAAACAACGAAAAAAAAGGGGTTGCAACACGAGGACTTCCCAGGGGGTCACCCATCCTAGAACTACTCTCGCCCAAGCACGCTTAACTGCGGAGTTCTGATGGGATCCGGTGCATTAGTGCTGGTATGATCGCAACCGAAAGAATACCACCTCCTTATTCCTTTATACCTTTCCACGCCTTGATCCATGCCCACCTATGCTCTCATGTGTGGCCTTCGTTACGCGTCTCGGGCCCGCCGTGCGCGCGCGCGCGCCTTCGTCATAGCCTTCCTTTGACAGAAGCGGCCGCTCCCGTCAATAAGCTCTCACGCTTTCCAATAAACTAAGGACACGTCAGGCCAACGCCTACGAGCGGGCCCGTCTCCCCATATCCGGCTCCCGCGCGGACGAGCCTTCGGCACGGTAAACCGCGTTTAATCGAAAGCGCCCCTCCGGGCACCCCGTAGCCCCGTTCACCACATCAACGGCCGCTCGGATGCTACGCCAATGATACATCGACCGGTAAATAAAATAAACCAAACAACGAAAAAAAAGGGGTTGCAACACGAGGACTTCCCAGGGGGTCACCCATCCTAGTACTACTCTCGACCAAGCACGCTTAACTGCGGAGTTCTGATGGGATCCGGTGCATTAGTGCTGGTATGATCGCAACCGAAAGAATACCACCTCCTTATTCCTTTATACCTTTCCACGCCTTGATCCATGCCCACCTATGCTCTCATGTGTGGCCTTCGTTACGCGTCTCGGGCCCGCCGCGCGCGCGCGCGCGCCTTCGTCATAGCCTTCCTTTGACAGAAGCGGCCGCTCCCGTCAATAAGCTCTCACGCTTTCCAATAAACTAAGGAGACGTCAGGCCAACGCCTACGAGCGGGCCCGTCTCCCCATATCCGGCTCCCGCGCGGACGAGCCTTCGGCACGGTAAACCGCGTTTAATCGAAAGCGCCCCTCCGGGCACCCCGTAGCCCCGTTCACCACATCAACGGCCGCTCGGATGCTACGCCAATGATACATCGACCGGTAAATAAAATAAACCAAACAACGAAAAAAAAGGGGTTGCAACACGAGGACTTCCCAGGGGGTCACCCATCCTAGTACTACTCTCGCCCAAGCACGCTTAACTGCGGAGTTCTGATGGGATCCGGTGCATTAGTGCTGGTATGATCGCAACCGAAAGAATACCACCTCCTTATTCCTTTATACCTTTCCACGCCTTGATCCATGCCCACCTATGCTCTCATGTGTGGCCTTCGTTACGCGTCTTGGGCCCGCCGTGCGCGCGCGCGCGCCTTCGTCATAGCCTTCCTTTGACAGAAGCGGCCGCTCCCGTCAATAAGCTCTCACGCTTTCCAATAAACTAAGGACACGTCAGGCCAACGCCTACGAGCGGGCCCGTCTCCCCATATCCGGCTCCCGCGCGGACGAGCCTTCGGCACGGTAAACCGCGTTTAATCGAAAGCGCCCCTCCGGGCACCCCGTAGCCCCGTTCACCACATCAACGGCCGCTCGGATGCTACGCCAATGATACATCGACCGGTAAATAAAATAAACCAAACAACGAAAAAAAAGGGGTTGCAACACGAGGACTTCCCAGGGGGTCACCCATCCTAGTACTACTCTCGCCCAAGCACGCTTAACTGCGGAGTTCTGATGGGATCCGGTGCATTAGTGCTGGTATGATCGCAACCGAAAGAATACCACCTCCTTATTCCTTTATACCTTTCCACGCCTTGATCCATGCCCACCTATGCTCTCATGTGTGGCCTTCGTTACGCGTCTCGGGCCCGCCGCGCGCGCGCGCGCGCCTTCGTCATAGCCTTCCTTTGACAGAAGCGGCCGCTCCCGTCAATAAGCTCTCACGCTTTCCAATAAACTAAGGACACGTCAGGCCAACGCCTACGAGCGGGCCCGTCTCCCCATATCCGGCTCCCGCGCGGACGAGCCTTCGGCACGGTAAACCGCGTTTAATCGAAAGCGCCCCTCCGGGCACCCCGTAGCCCCGTTCACCACATCAACGGCCGCTCGGATGCTACGCCAATGATACATCGACCGGTAAATAAAATAAACCAAACAACGAAAAAAAAGGGGTTGCAACACGAGGACTTCCCAGGGGGTCACCCATCCTAGTACTACTCTCGCCCAAGCACGCTTAACTGCGGAGTTCTGATGTGATCCGGTGCATTAGTGCTGGTATGATCGCAACCGAAAGAATACCACCTCCTTATTCCTTTATACCATTCCACGCCTTGATCCATGCCCACCTATGCTCTCATGTGTGGCCTTCGTTACGCGTCTCGGGCCCGCCGCGCGCGCGCGCGCGCCTTCGTCATAGCCTTCCTTTGACAGAAGCGGCCGCTCCCGTCAATAAGCTCTCACGCTTTCCAATAAACTAAGGACACGTCAGGCCAACGCCTACGAGCGGGCCCGTCTCCCCATATCCGGCTCCCGCGCGGACGAGCCTTCGGCACGGTAAACCGCGTTTAATCGAAAGCGCCCCTCCGGGCACCCCGTAGCCCCGTTCACCACATCAACGGCCGCTCGGATGCTACGCCAATGATACATCGACCGGTAAATAAAATAAACCAAACAACGAAAAAAAAGGGGTTGCAACACGAGGACTTCCCAGGGGGTCACCCATCCTAGTACTACTCTCGCCCAAGCACGCTTAACTGCGGAGTTCTGATGGGATCCGGTGCATTAGTGCTGGTATGATCGCAACCGAAAGAATACCACCTCCTTATTCCTTTATACCTTTCCACGCCTTGATCCATGCCCACCTATGCTCTCATGTGTGGCCTTCGTTACGCGTCTCGGGCCCGCCGCGCGCGCGCGCGCGCCTTCGTCATAGCCTTCCTTTGACAGAAGCGGCCGCTCCCGTCAATAAGCTCTCACGCTTTCCAATAAACTAAGGACACGTCAGGCCAACGCCTACGAGCGGGCCCGTCTCCCCATATCCGGCTCCCACGCGGACGAGCCTTCGGCACGGTAAACCGCGTTTAATCGAAAGCGCCCCTCCGGGCACCCCGTAGCCCCGTTCACCACATCAACGGCCGCTCGGATGCTACGCCAATGATACATCGACCGGTAAATAAAATAAACCAAACAACGAAAAAAAAGGGGTTGCAACACGAGGACTTCCCAGGGGGTCACCCATCCTAGTACTACTCTCGCCCAAGCACGCTTAACTGCGGAGTTCTGATGGGATCCGGTGCATTAGTGCTGGTATGATCGCAACCGAAAGAATACCACCTCCTTATTCCTTTATACCTTTCCACGCCTTGATCCATGCCCACCTATGCTCTCATGTGTGGCCTTCGTTACGCGTCTCGGGCCCACCGCGCGCGCGCGCGCGCCTTCGTCATAGCCTTCCTTTGACAGAAGCGGCCGCTCCCGTCAATAAGCTCTCACGCTTTCCAATAAACTAAGGACACGTCAGGCCAACGCCTACGAGCGGGCCCGTCTCCCCATATCCGGCTCCCGCGCGGACGACGGCACGGTAAACCGCGTTTAATCGAAAGCGCCCCTCCGGGCACCCCGTAGCCCCGTTCACCACATCAACGGCCGCTCGGATGCTACGCCAATGATACATCGACCGGTAAATAAAATAAACCAAACAACGAAAAAAAAGGGGTTGCAACACGAGGACTTCCCAGGGGGTCACCCATCCTAGTACTACTCTCGCCCAAACACGCTTAACTGCGGAGTTCTGATGGGATCCGGTGCATTAGTGCTGGTATGATCGCAACCGAAAGAATACCACCTCCTTATTCCTTTATACCTTTCCACGCCTTGATCCATGCCCACCTATGCTCTCATGTGTGGCCTTCGTTACGCGTCTCGGGCCCGCCGCGCGCGCGCGCGCGCCTTCGTCATAGCCTTCCTTTGACAGAAGCGGCCGCTCCCGTCAATAAGCTCTCACGCTTTCCAATAAACTAAGGACACGTCAGGCCAACGCCTACGAGCGGGCCCCTCTCCCCATATCCGGCTCCCGCGCGGACGAGCCTTCGGCACGGTAAACCGCGTTTAATCGAAAGCGCCCCTCCGGGCACCCCGTAGCCCCGTTCACCACATCAACGGCCGCTCGGATGCTACGCCAATGATACATCGACCGGTAAATAAAATAAACCAAACAACGAAAAAAAAGGGGTTGCAACACGAGGACTTCCCAGGGGGTCACCCATCCTAGTACTACTCTCGCCCAAGCACGCTTAACTGCGGAGTTCTGATGGGATCCGGTGCATTAGTGCTGGTATGATCGCAACCGAAAGAATACCACCTCCTTATTCCTTTATACCTTTCCACGCCTTGATCCATGCCCACCTATGCTCTCATGTGTGGCCTTCGTTACGCGTCTCGGGCCCGCCGCGCGCGCGCGCGCGCCTTCGTCATAGCCTTCCTTTGACAGAAGCGGCCGCTCCCGTCAATAAGCTCTCACGCTTTCCAATAAACTAAGGACACGTCAGGCCAACGCCTACGAGCGGGCCCGTCTCCCCATATCCGGCTCCCGCGCGGACGAGCCTTCGGCACGGTAAACCGCGTTTAATCGAAAGCGCCCCTCCGGGCACCCCGTAGCCCCGTTCACCACATCAACGGCCGCTCGGATGCTACGCCAATGATACATCGACCGGTAAATAAAATAAAATAAACCAAACAACGAAAAAAAAGGGGTTGCAACACGAGGACTTCCCAGGGGGTCACCCATCCTAGTACTACTCTCGCCCAAGCACGCTTAACTGCGGAGTTCTGATGGGATCCGGTGCATTAGTGCTGGTATGATCGCAACCGAAAGAATACCACCTCCTTATTCCTTTATACCTTTCCACGCCTTGATCCATGCCCACCTATGCTCTCATGTGTGGCCTTCGTTACGCGTCTCGGGCCCGCCGCGCGCGCGCGCGCGCCTTCGTCATAGCCTTCCTTTGACAGAGGCGGCCGCTCCCGTCAATAAGCTCTCACGCTTTCCAATAAACTAAGGACACGTCAGGCCAACGCCTACGAGCGGGCCCGTCTCCCCATATCCGGCTCCCGCGCGGACGAGCCTTCGGCACGGTAAACCGCGTTTAATCGAAAGCGCCCCTCCGGGCACCCCGTAGCCCCGTTCACCACATCAACGGCCGCTCGGATGCTACGCCAATGATACATCGACCGGTAAATAAAATAAACCAAACAACGAAAAAAAAGGGGTTGCAACACGAGGACTTCCCAGGGGGTCACCCATCCTAGTACTACTCTCGCCCAAGCACGCTTAACTGCGGAGTTCTGATGGGATCCGGTGCATTAGTGCTGGTATGATCGCAACCGAAAGAATACCACCTCCTTATTCCTTTATACCTTTCCACGCCTTGATCCATGCCCACCTATGCTCTCATGTGTGGCCTTCGTTACGCGTCTCGGGCCCGCCGCGCGCGCGCGCGCGCCTTCGTCATAGCCTTCCTTTGACAGAAGCGGCCGCTCCCGTCAATAAGCTCTCACGCTTTCCAATAAACTAAGGACACGTCAGGCCAACGCCTACGAGCGGGCCCGTCTCCCCATATCCGGCTCCCGCGCGGACGAGCCTTCGGCACGGTAAACCGCGTTTAATCGAAAGCGCCCCTCCGGGCACCCCGTAGCCCCGTTCACCACATCAACGGCCGCTCGGATGCTACGCCAATGATACATCGACCGGTAAATAAAATAAACCAAACAACGAAAAAAAAGGGGTTGCAACACGAGGACTTCCCAGGGGGTCACCCATCCTAGTACTACTCTCGCCCAAGCACGCTTAACTGCGGAGTTCTGATGGGATCCGGTGCATTAGTGCTGGTATGATCGCAACCGAAAGAATACCACCTCCTTATTCCTTTATACCTTTCCACGCCTTGATCCATGCCCACCTATGCTCTCATGTGTGGCCTTCGTTACGCGTCTCGGGCCCGCCGCGCGCGCGCGCGCGCCTTCGTCATAGCCTTCCTTTGACAGAAGCGGCCGCTCCCGTCAATAAGCTCTCACGCTTTCCAATAAACTAAGGACACGTCAGGCCAACGCCTACGAGCGGGCCCGTCTCCCCATATCCGGCTCCCGCGCGGACGAGCCTTCGGCACGGTAAACCGCGTTTAATCGAAAGCGCCCCTCCGGGCACCCCGTAGCCCCGTTCACCACATCAACGGCCGCTCGGATGCTACGCCAATGATACATCGACCGGTAAATAAAATAAACCAAACAACGAAAAAAAAGGGGTTGCAACACGAGGACTTCCCAGGGGGTCACCCATCCTAGTACTACTCTCGCCCAAGCACGCTTAACTGCGGAGTTCTGATGGGATCCGGTGCATTAGTGCTGGTATGATCGCAACCGTAAGAATACCACCTCCTTATTCCTTTATACCTTTCCACGCCTTGATCCATGCCCACCTATGCTCTCATGTGTGGCCTTCGTTACGCGTCTCGAGCCCGCCGCGCGCGCGCGCGCGCCTTCGTCATAGCCTTCCTTTGACAGAAGCGGCCGCTCCCGTCAATAAGCTCTCACGCTTTCCAATAAACTAAGGACACGTCAGGCCAACGCCTACGAGCGGGCCCGTCTCCCCATATCCGGCTCCCGCGCGGACGAGCCTTCGGCACGGTAAACCGCGTTTAATCGAAAGCGCCCCTCCGGGCACCCCGTAGCCCCGTTCACCACATCAACGGCCGCTCGGATGCTACGCCAATGATACATCGACCGGTAAATAAAATAAACCAAACAACGAAAAAAAAGGGGTTGCAACACGAGGACTTCCCAGGGGGTCACCCATCCTAGTACTACTCTCGCCCAAGCACGCTTAACTGCGGAGTTCTGATGGGATCCGGTGCATTAGTGCTGGTATGATCGCAACCGAAAGAATACCACCTCCTTATTCCTTTATACCTTTCCACGCCTTGATCCATGCCCACCTATGCTCTCATGTGTGGCCTTCGTTACGCGTCTCGGGCCCGCCGCGCGCGCGCGCGCGCCTTCGTCATAGCCTTCCTTTGACAGAAGCGGCCGCTCCCGTCAATAAGCTCTCACGCTTTCCAATAAACTAAGGACACGTCAGGCCAACGCCTACGAGCGGGCCCGTCTCCCCATATCCGGCTCCCGCGCGGACGAGCCTTCGGCACGGTAAACCGCGTTTAATCGAAAGCGCCCCTCCGGGCACCCCGTAGCCCCGTTCACCACATCAACGGCCGCTCGGATGCTACGCCAATGATACATCGACCGGTAAATAAAATAAACCAAACAACGAAAAAAAAGGGGTTGCAACACGAGGACTTCCCAGGGGGTCACCCATCCTAGTACTACTCTCGCCCAAGCACGCTTAACTGCGGAGTTCTGATGGGATCCGGTGCATTAGTGCTGGTATGATCGCAACCGAAAGAATACCACCTCCTTATTCCTTTATACCTTTCCACGCCTTGATCCATGCCCACCTATGCTCTCATGTGTGGCCTTCGTTACGCGTCTCGGGCCCGCCGCGCGCGCGCGCGCGCCTTCGTCATAGCCTTCCTTTGACAGAAGCGGCCGCTCCCGTCAATAAGCTCTCACGCTTTCCAATAAACTAAGGACACGTCAGGCCAACGCCTACGAGCGGGCCCGTCTCCCCATATCCGGCTCCCGCGCGGACGAGCCTTCGGCACGGTAAACCGCGTTTAATCGAAAGCGCCCCTCCGGGCACCCCGTAGCCCCGTTCACCACATCAACGGCCGCTCGGATGCTACGCCAATGATACATCGACCGGTAAATAAAATAAACCAAACAACGAAAAAAAAGGGGTTGCAACACGAGGACTTCCCAGGGGGTCACCCATCCTAGTACTACTCTCGCCCAAGCACGCTTAACTGCGGAGTTCTGATGGGATCCGGTGCATTAGTGCTGGTATGATCGCAACCGAAAGAATACCACCTCCTTATTCCTTTATACCTTTCCACGCCTTGATCCATGCCCACCTATGCTCTCATGTGTGGCCTTCGTTACGCGTCTCGGGCCCGCCGCGCGCGCGCGCGCGCTTTCGTCATAGCCTTCCTTTGACAGAAGCGGCCGCTCCCGTCAATAAGCTCTCACGCTTTCCAATAAACTAAGGACACGTCAGGCCAACGCCTACGAGCGGGCCCGTCTCCCCATATCCGGCTCCCGCGCGGACGAGCCTTCGGCACGGTAAACCGCGTTTAATCGAAAGCGCCCCTCCGGGCACCCCGTAGCCCCGTTCACCACATCAACGGCCGCTCGGATGCTACGCCAATGATACATCAACCGGTAAATAAAATAAACCAAACAACGAAAAAAAAGGGGTTGCAACACGAGGACTTCCCAGGGGGTCACCCATCCTAGTACTACTCTCGCCCAAGCACGCTTAACTGCGGAGTTCTGATGGGATCCGGTGCATTAGTGCTGGTATGATCGCAACCGAAAGAATACCACCTCCTTATTCCTTTATACCTTTCCACGCCTTGATCCATGCCCACCTATGCTCTCATGTGTGGCCTTCGTTACGCGTCTCGGGCCCGCCGTGCGCGCGCGCGCGCCTTCGTCATAGCCTTCCTTTGACAGAAGCGGCCGCTCCCGTCAATAAGCTATCACGCTTTCCAATAAACTAAGGACACGTCAGGCCAACGCCTACGAGCGGGCCCGTCTCCCCATATCCGGCTCCCGCGCGGACGAGCCTTCGGCACGGTAAACCGCGTTTAATCGAAAGCGCCCCTCCGGGCACCCCGTAGCCCCGTTCACCACATCAACGGCCGCTCGGATGCTACGCCAATGATACATCGACCGGTAAATAAAATAAACCAAACAACGAAAAAAAAGGGGTTGCAACACGAGGACTTCCCAGGGGGTCACCCATCCTAGTACTACTCTCGCCCAAGCACGCTTAACTGCGGAGTTCTGATGGGATCCGGTGCATTAGTGCTGGTATGATCGCAACCGAAAGAATACCACCTCCTTATTCCTTTATACCTTTCCACGCCTTGATCCATGCCCACCTATGCTCTCATGTGTGGCCTTCGTTACGCGTCTCGGGCCCGCCGTGCGCGCGCGCGCGCCTTCGTCATAGCCTTCCTTTGACAGAAGCGGCCGCTCCCGTCAATAAGCTCTCACGCTTTCCAAAAACTAAGGACACGTCAGGCCAACGCCTACGAGCGGGCCCGTCTCCCCATATCCGGCTCCCGCGCGGACGAGCCTTCGGCACGGTAAACCGCGTTTAATCGAAAGCGCCCCTCCGGGCACCCCGTAGCCCCGTTCACCACATCAACGGCCGCTCGGATGCTACGCCAATGATACATCGACCGGTAAATAAAATAAACCAAAC